>JBBBDQ010001730.1:250000-265000 GCA_037127315.1 Ascarosepion bandense
AGAGATAGAGAGAGAGGGGGAAGGAGGGAGAGGGAGAGATAGAGAGAGAGGGGGAAGGAGGGAGGGGGAGATAGAGAGAGAGGGGGAAGGAGGGAGAGGGGAGAGATAGAGAGAGGGGGGAAGGAGGGAGAGGGAGAGATAGAGAGAGAGGGGGAAGGAGGGAGAGGGAGAGATAGAGAGAGATAGGGGGAAGGAGGGAGAGGGAGAGATAGAGAGAGAGAGGGGGAAGGAGGGAGAGGAAGAGATAGAGAGAGGTCAATTGTTACATTTTTATTCTTTCTTTTTATCTTGAATCAAAAAGTAAAACGTTTTTAAAAGTAGTTAACAAATGTACCCGCCAGGCATGGCCACCATAAAAAAAAAGAGAACATAAAAAAAAAGAGGAGAAAACAGAAGCAGAAGGAGGAAAAGATAAGAAGGAAGAAAAATAATATAAGACCTAACGATGAAAAAGAAAAAGCAATAACAACAACAATAACAACAACCAGAACCAACAAATTCAGAAAGGGGGTCAAATTCCAGGCAAGCGATGACGAAATAAGCGAACGCTTGAATGAATGAAGGCACGAAAACTGCAAGTGACGCCTTAGGGAACAATAAGGCCCGTTTAATTCGTTCATTCCGACCGTCTTTCTTCTCCCTTCCTTCCTTTTCGAACGTCTACCAACTCAAAGACTTCTCCCCATCTCGCTTTCTACAAATCATCATCAGCATCATAAACTCCAAGCCCAACCCCCCACCCCCTTCGACATACGCACCCAATGTTGTTATCGTTCCGTTCCTTCCCTTTTTATATTCATTTAATTTGGTCTTCTCCTCCTAAACCCCGATAATCCAAACCCCGGGTCTTCCGCCGAAACATTTTTACTACTACTACTACCCCCCCCCCCCTACAAATTCAATGTGGGCCATTCGGTAGATAAAGAAATATTTTTGAGAATCTATCCTGTAATCTTTACTTATCATTATTACTGTTGTTGTTGTTGTTGTTGTTGTTGTTGTTTGATCCACTCCGTTTTTAAGATTTTTCGACCCGGTGATAAAGGTCATGTCTAAGCTCCGCCCCAGAGCTTAAAAAGACACACTTTCCTCAGCAATTTATTATTATTATTATTATTATTATTATTATTATTATTATTATAATTATTATTATTGCTGTTGTTGATGTTGTTGTTGCTGCTCTGTCCGATATCATCTCCGAATATAAGACCTTTCGACCCAGTGATAAAGGTCATATGATATATACACAAAAATAAATAAACAACACGACAACAGTCTTTATTATAATAGACAGCATTATAATTACTATGTCATTTTTCATCATATTTCGATTTCTGCTATGGTCGCACTACCTACCAAGTCTGCGAGGAGACCTAAGGCAGGTCTGGTGTGTTGTTACGGCTCCATTTCATGTTTTTTTCTATCTCCCCCAACATCCCTAGCGTTACATAGACAAAGTTCTCCTTAGTGTATGGACTGTACTTAACAAGACAATTTTTTGTACATTTCTTAAGCTGGGTTTTCCAGAGATTCTTTCAATATGTTGTTTTGTTCCTTTTTTTTATCATTCCAGGTGCACCTACTATCACTGGTACGATTCTTGTTTTCAATTTCCACATTTTTTCTATTTCAATTTCCAGGTTTTTATGTTTTGACAGTTTTTCGAATTCCTTGGTTGCTATGTTACAATCCGCTGGACAAGCCATATCAATTAATAGGCAAGTTTTCTCTTTATTATTTCTTTATTATTATTATTATTATTATTATTATTATTATTATTATTATTATTATTCCTGCTTTAAGGCGGAGGTATTGTAGTCACTCGGCTCCCTCGAAACAAGAAATCGGGGAGCCGAGTTCGAATTCCAGCCGAATTCATTGCATTCACTTACGGTCAAATACCCTTGGGAAAGGTATTTAAACCGTCTCTTTCTTCCAGTTATGGGTTAAATAACCGGACAGATTGGGTTCTATAGCCTTGGTCGGCAACCAGTCTACCGCAGAAAGCAATGGCAACCTACTGCGGGATAATCTTCTGCCAATTTAGTCATGTCTCGAAAGAGACATGATCGCCCAAGCGTGTATCACGTATGGCACTTAACTGACTGATTGTAGTAACTGATGGATTACAAAGAGGATCAAGTGACAGTAAGTCACTCATTCTTTCCAGGACTGCCACTGTCACTAAGATAATTACCTAATCGTTTAATCTAAGAATAAAGTTTACCCAAATGATTTAAATCATAGATATATTAATAGAAATGATTGTGGGCGAATGAAGACATTATACAAAATGCTTCTTCAAAGAAGACCTCATTACCTGAAATAATTATTCACTGGATAATTATTTCTAAAAATGGAAGAAAATATTATTCATAAGTTTCTTCCCGGAATAAAGACTTTTTTAAAAATCATTTCTCCCCAAGCAAGAGGAAAACGCAACGAATTTACTAAGTGTGAAATAATAAAGGGCCATTAGAGAGCCACACAAGCGAGACTGCGAGATAATCTATATTTTGCCAATTCAACTGTAAAGCGATTACCCCCTCCACACACACACACACACATATATATATATATACACACTAGCAATATAGCCCGGCGGTTGCTCGGGTGTAATGAAAGCTTTAAAATTAATCCATGGTCCTGGAGCTCAGACTCTTTGGACGTTGGCACGAAAGACTAAAAAGCAATAGTTGTTTCCAGTTAAAGCGAAACCGTAGACTGAAAGAAAAATGAATGGATGTAAGTCAAATTTTGATTTCCTGGTATTGATATCAAATAAGTTTTTTTTCGTCGTAAACTGAATTTTGAAGGCTAAATAAGTCCTCTGAGTAAATGGTATGATGGCTGAGACTAAGAACAACAATTATATCTACTTAGAGCCACACCTGAAGCAAAAACTGAAATAAAAGGGATGAAAAAATACAGACATACAGGCAGATAAACAGACACACACACACACAAACATCTTGTCTTATATATATATATATATATATATATATATATATAGCCGTTGTGTGAAACCGCGGTAGGTTTTGGCGATCTTGTGATTTTTTTACGTATATATATATATATATATATATATAGATAGATGTGAGTTTGTGTCCCTGAGTTTAACGCTCTTGCAATCGTCAGACAAACTGATTAATTTTTTAAAAATTGGCTATATGTCGGGCTGCGTATGTTGGTGTATTTTTGTGGAAGCGGGAGGAAAATTGGGAGGAAAATTAGTCGTCGTGACAAACGCAGACATAGATACACACTTGTACACCCATTGACACGCGCAGAGACAGACACACACACGAGCGTCCGCCCACCGGGCTCACACAAACATAACTATATGCGAACCGTATGGGGCTTGGCATATATATGTATATTTGTTCCGTTGCATACATACATACACATTTGATTGGTGTATTGAAATAGTGTAGCGATGTCAACGCGCAGACGGTTGACGAGCGCTTTCAAATAATTACTACGTATATATAATATGTAAATAATATAATATATGTAACAAATTACATTGCAAACATTATGTTTGCTTATTTTTAATAAAATCCGTTCATACTCACGGGTAATCATTCGTGTATTACAATCAAAAGATGTCAGAAATGAGCTGTAACAGTGACATGTTATTTTCATTAATTTCTCAAGGTACCCAAGTACTTTCAAACTCTTTCCAAGATTATCTTCAGGGGTGTGAGTTATTTTAACAAATGTTACCGGAAAAATGTGTTGCTAAAAATTACTGTACATTTTTTTCTGCTTCAAATATAACGGTTGACAAATTGCTAGCGTTCATTAGAACGTGAAAATTATCCAAAATGTAATTTTTTTAAATGCTGTAATGTCATGGTCATGCACGTGTTAAAGCATGAAAAAAGTTATTTTATTAAAAATAAGCAAACATAATTTGAAATTTATTAAATCTGACATATATATATATATATATATATATATAAGTGCTGTTGCGATGCAGCATATATAGGACGAACCAATCTGAGGTTGGAGACGCGGGTTGCGCAGCATGTCCCCGCGAATATACGTTTAGGCAATTCTCATAGGAATATAAGAACAACTCAAGCTGTGTTGGATTCAGCAATCGGCCAACACCTGCTGGATAGTCAAGCTTGTGCCTCCTCTTATGAGGACAATTGGTTTTCTGTCTTGCACAGTGCTCGATCGGCATACCATCTACGTGTTTTGGAGGCCATTTGCCTAAAAATCCAGCAGCCGAGCCTGTGCAGGCAGAAAGAGCAGTTCCTGCGCTCCTTGCAATTACTGGCGAGTTTGTGAGGGTAACATTTTTCTTTTTTGTTTCACTCTTGTGGAATTGTATGTTTACACCCCCCTCACATTTTAATATTTTTCAATAAATTTATTTTTAAACGAATTCCATCTTCTCCCAGTATTGCAAGTATTCCCTTTTTGGTCTTGTCCTCTTCTTTACCCCTTTGTAATTTTGTGCCAACGAAACCCTTGACAAGTGTTGGTTGAAAGGTTCCTCGGGTTTGGGAAAACAAAATAACGTCTACTCTTTTTAAGGCTATTTCTTGTTTCTGTGGGTACAAATCTTTATATATATATATATATATATATATATATATAAACCATCCGCATACAGGCCTGTTTTGCTGTATCACAGCTCATCAATGCGGCTAGATTAACCGATTTGCTTCAAGCCGGGACTGAAACGGACAGCAGTCAGATATTCACCCACCAGGCCATAGGCGCAACGTCAAAGGAAAGCCGATTTTCAACAGTGAGAAACTGGTTCGAACGGGCGTTCTACACGGGAACTATATATATATATATATATATATTATTACAGTAGAACATGTACAAACTACAAATTACTACAAAATTGTACATTTTGTTCCGACATTGAACGTTTGTTTTGAACGTTATAATTATTCTCTTCATTCTCATTCATTTGAATATATATATACATACATATGTATGTATATGTACACCAGTCTTTATTATAGTAGAGAATATATATATATAGTAATCCGCAGACAGATCTGTTTCGCTGTATCACAGCTCATCAGTACGGTTAGACAGCCGATTGCCTTTTACCCAGGATTGAAACCCGACCGAATTGGCGTCAGTCGGCGATTATACCTCTGAGCTACGGGTTTTAGCAGATATATTATCATTATACTCGCCCAATATCCAAGTGAATATGGAACGAAAAAAATATTTATAAAGGTCAAAACATTATTTTAAAACAGTGCTCAATATAAAAATAGAACTATAAATATTAATTATAAATTATAGTTTAGAACATGTACAGATTATAATCTACTACAAAGTGTACATTTTGTTTCGACATTGAAAGGACAATGTCTCATCATATGTGTAACAATACCTGATGAGACATCGTCCTTTCAATGTCGAAACAAAATGTACACTTTGTAGTAGATTATAATCTGTACATGTTCTAAACTATAATACACACACACACACACACACACACACACACACACACACACATATATATATATATATATATAATTGGAATGGATAGACTAAACTATCGCCCGGTTCACATTCCACCCACATCTATTGAACAGGTGATGAGGCTCATCCCTTGTTTCCTGTTTAGGATGCTGTTTCCGGGTTTCTCTTTTCCAATCTTCTCACTCTTATGTAGCCCCCTGAACATCTATAAGTTTCGTAAAAATGACCTACGAGAATGATTTTATTTCTTTTATTAGATTTTCCGGTTTTCTTAATCATGTTTCTAACTATAATATTCAGTCAGTCAGTCAAGTGTCATACGTGATACACGTTTTGGCGATCATGTCTCGAAAGAGACATGACTGACTGGGCAGAAGATTATCCCGCAGTAGATTGCCATTGCTTTCCGCAGTAAACTGGTTGCCGACCAAGGCTATAGAACCCAATCTGTCCTGTTATTTAACCCATAATTGGAAGGAATAGACGGATTGATACCGTTCCCAAGGGTATTTGCGCGTAAGTGAAGGCAATGAATTCAGCTGGAATTCGAACTCGGCTCCCCGATTTCTCGTTCCGAGCCGATATCCACTGCATCACAAAGTAGTGCGCTTAAATAGTAGACAGAAAATCGTTTAGTAGATACATCTGTGCCATTCAATATTTCTAGTGCCTTAAATATTCTTGGACCTATTTCTGCATTCTGTATTCTAGAAATTTCCATCATAAGGATAGAGGCTAATAAATGAACTGGAATAAAAAAGACGGCAAATAACATTTGACAGCGGATTTAAATTTTTGAAGCAAGAAGCCGAAAAAAATTTTCACGAGTGAAAAGAGCGAGAGAAGAAACGGTAAACATAGAATTTGCGGTTACAACAAGACATTTTAACTCTAAAACGACGGGACCTATTTGCCAATCTAGTATTGCGCACAAATCTGTAAAGTCTGGGTATCAAAGAAGAAAGCTCATCAGAACTATTGTTTTAATCATTTCACCCCAAGCAAGGCGATACCGCCACTGATGTGCAGGGGCTAAATAAGAGAGTTAAAGTTTTAGAAAAGAGTGAAGATAAAGACAAACCAGCTACAGGGGGTGAAAGAAAAAGAGCAAGAGAAGAACGTGAACACAGGAGTGAAGAGAGTTGCGAAGGTAGAGAGAAAGGAAAAGAACAAGATACACGGGGTGATGTAGAAAGGGCTGGAGTTACATAAGAGTGTTGAAGTATTAGGCAGGAGGAGAGTGACGACAATAACGAACCAGCTACAGGGGGTGAAAGAGAAAGGGCAAGAGAAGAATGTGAAGACAGGAGTGAAGACAGTTACGAAGGTAGAGAGAAAGGAAAAGAACAGGATACACTGGGGGATATAGAAAGGGCTGGAGTTACATAAGAGTGTTGAAGTATTAGGCAGGAGGAGAGTGAAGACAATAACGAACCAGCTACAGGGGGGTGAAAGAGAAAGGGCAAGAGAAGGATGTGAACACAGGAGTGAAGACAGTTGCGAAGGTAGAGAGAAAGGAAAAGAACAAGATACACGGGGTGATGTAGAAAGTGTGAAGAGGAAGACAAACCTGTTACAGGGGGTGAAAGGGAAAGAGCAAGAGAAGGATATGAAAACAGGAGTGAAGACAGTTACGATGTTAGAGGTAAAGAAAAAGGACAAGATACTCGGGGTGATGTGGAAAGGGCTAGAGTTAAGTGGATAAGAGATGGGAATTGACTTTGCATTTAAATTCTTGGAGGTTATAACCAGCAGGAAAGCAAGCATAAGTAAGAGTTCCACTGGCGGGAAGCACGAGAAAAGTAGCTGATGGAGTAGAATTATCGCCTGCATTTGGTTGATTTAACTGTAAAAGGGTGGTACATTGATGCCAGTCTGGTTGACCGAGTAAATTCTTGTAGAGGGGGTACCAGTGACCTAAGTTCTTCGGAGCAGATGCCATGAAGATATTTGTAGAAGAGACGGAGGGAAGCTACATGCCGCCGATGAGAAAGTGGCTGGAGTCGAGCTGCAGGTCGGGACCAATCACATTACAGATTCGCCTTTGGAGCCTGTCGAGAACACTAATACAAACAGCAGGAGTGCCTGACCAGATATGGCAACATGCATGGTCGAATGGTTGATTTGTATATGTGCAAGATGGATTCAGGCGAAAAAAAACAAACTTCCTGGCCCTACACAGTGACCCAACCTTCCTAGCAGTGTAATGATTCCACTTGAGGTCGGAAGTAAGGGTTAGGCCGAGGAAGCGCAGTGTATTGCTATCGGGAGACTTGCTTATGGGTGGTAGGAGAGATTGAGGATTCATGGGAAAGGCTCATGGAAGCTACGTTACAGATTTGGGAAAGTGCTTGGGACTAGGATGCCACGTCATGACCGAAAATACTGCAGATACTTTTTTAGTTCTTATCAAGAATCTCAAAACATATTTTTAAAATAATAGAAACAGCCGATTTTCTCATAATGTGAAGAATAGGCGTCTGCCACTTCAATCAGTGACTCTTAGACTTTTACAGGTAATCAAAAACAGTCTGCAAGCGATACTGGCATGAACATTATCATTTGGTAATTAAGTTAATTAAGTAATTTAATATATCGTCATTTCCATCCTTCGAATATAATTGGACTGATTACAGAGATAATTATATTCTTTGATTAAAAAGACGTTTATAATGCAAAAATCGGGAAGGAATTCCTACCTACATAAGAAAGTCAGTCCAGTAGAAATTCAGGTTAGAATGAAACCCACTTAAAATTGAGCACACCATATTTCAAACAGTATATGAGACAGTACTATATTAAGACCTAGCAGTATAGCCCGGCGTTGCTCGGGTGTAATGAAAGCTTTAAAACCAATCCATGGTCCTGGAACTCAGACTCTTTGGACATTGGCACGAAAGACTAAAAAGCAATAGCTGTTTCTAGTTAAAGCGAAACCGTAGACTGAAAGAAAAATGAATGGATGTAAGTCAAATTTTGATTTCCTGGTATCGATATCAAATAAGTTTTTTCGTCGTAAACTGAATTTTGAAGGCTAAATATGTCCTCTGAGTAAATGGTATCATGGCTGAGACTAAGACTACAATTATACCTACTTAGAGCCAAACCCGAAGCAAAAACTAAAATAAAAGGGCTGAAAAAATGACAGACACACAGCCTTTTATATATATATATATGTATATATTATCGATTTTCTGCACTATTGTAAGAACTGCAACCTTGAAACTTCTGAATATCGTTTCTTATGTCTTTGTCTATGAGTATCAAATTTGATTAAAATCAGACCACTCCTTCTATAACACGTTTTTTTCGATTATCGATTTTCGATATTTATCGGGGGTACCTCGACACAAAACCTAGCTAAGAACACTCGCAGATGCTCATAGTACAACTGTGTAAACTTTCAAGAAAATCGGTTCAGCCATTTCGGAGTCTATAGGTAACGGACACACAGACACACACACACACACACAAAGACAAAGTTCCATTTATAAATAAGTTTAGATACTTTAAGCGCTATATTTTACGGGATACACGTGTTTAAGTAGACGCCTTGCTTTTTAAAGCAGTATGAATTAAATCTACCGAGCTGTGTATTCAATAATGCGAACAAAGAAAATAAGCTCAATATCACTTCGTAGACGATCAGACAGTGCTTTTTTCTACAAAGGGGAACACAGGATAGACTTTATGAATTTGAGCGCAGTACAAGATTGGCAGTAAGGTCCCATCAATTCAAAGCAGAAAAATCTAGATGTAACTGTAATTTCTCTGATAACAGTTTCTTTTATAATAAACCAAAAGTAGTGAAAAATACACGTCCTTTGAAAGCAAAACAACAAAATATCTATCTATCTATCTATGTCTTCATTTTCTCTATCTATCTATCTATCTATCTATCTATCTATCTATCTATCTATCTATCTCTATCTCCATTCCTTATATCTATCTATCTATCTATCTATCTATCTCATTCCGTTCAATCTATCTATCTATCTATCTATCTATCTATCTATCTATCTCATTCCGTTCATATCTATCTATCTATCTATCTATCTATCTATCTATCTATCTATCTATCTATCTATCTATCTATCTATCTATTCGTTCATCTATCTATCTATCTATCTATCTATCTATCTATCCTATCTCATTCTGTTCTATCTATCTATCTATCTATCTATCTATCTATCTATCTCATTCCGTTCATATCTATCTATCTATCTATCTATCTATCTATCTATCTATCTATCTATCTATTCCTTCTATCTATCTATCTATCTATCTATCTATCTATCTATCTATCTATCTATCTATCTCAGTTCATATCTATCTATCTATCTATCTATCTATCTATCTATCTATCTATCTCAGTTTACTTAATATCTATCTATCTATCTATCTATCTATCTATCTATCTCAATTTATTACTATCTATCTATCTATCTATCTATCTATCTATCTATCTATCTATCTATCTATCTCATTCCGTTCATATCTATCTATCTATCTATCTATCTCAGTATTCATATCTATCTATCTATCTATCTATCTATCTATCTATCTATCTATCTATCTATCTCCTGGGTTAGGAAGCAACCGGTGTCGTACTGATGAGCTGTAATACAGCGAAACAGATATGTCTACGGATGACTATAGTATATATATATATATATATATATATATATATATATATATATATATATATATATACACAAAAAAATCTAAAGCGAGCCAAAACCTACTGCAGTTTCACACTACGGATCGTCAGGGCAAAGGGCAAAGAGCCTTTGCCCTGACGATCCGTAGTGTGAAACTGCGGTAGGTTTTGGCTCGCTTTAGATTTTTTTGTGTGTCTTTGCTCTACTTTTGTATATCTTTTGTACTTTGTATCGAGCACTTTTTCTTGTGGTTGGTTCCGTTTGGGGTTTTTTCTTTACTGCGGAGTATTGAATGTTTTGTTCTTGTTCCGCGGATTTCTTTTTTTTCTCCCCTTTTATCCGACGCCTCAGTGCACCGGATTGTAACGGAATTAGTTCTGTCTGTTAGTGGTTTTTTTAAGGTTTATCTTAGTATAAATTTACGGCCTACATACTTACAGAGTCTATTTAGTTATTATTTTGAGTTTTATATATATATATATATATATATGTTAAAATGTTGTATGAACATTTCAACATGAAATCCCCAAGAGAGATCTCATGTATCCTCAGTAACAGTCCATATTCAAAATGAGAATAAAAATAAAAATATGATTAAAAAGAGAAATAAAAAAATAAATAACGGTTATGATTTGAGAAATTTACGTCATAAAAAATTTGGACGAATTCATCTTTGTTTCCTTGCCTTGTAAAATTTTGCAAAGTAATAATAACATAATAATAAGAGTAATTAGTGGGGGATCAGTTTATTACTTCATAACAATAGAAAACCGACCCCCCACTTTATGCCCAGTAGAAGCCCTAATCATGTTTCTAAACTATTATATTCAGTCAGTCAGTGCCATACGTGATACACGCTTTTGGCGATCATGTCTCTTCAGAGACATAACTGACTGGGCAGAAGATTATCCCGTCGTAGGTTGCCATTGTTTTCTGCGGTAGACTGGTGAATTATATTATTATATTAATAAGTAGTAATTAGTAGGGGATCAGTTTATTACTTCATGACAATAGAAAACCGATCCCCCACTTTATACCCAGTAGAAGCCTAAATCGTGTTTCTATTATATTCAGTCAGTCAGTTAAGTGCCATACGTGATACACGCTTGGGCGATCATGTCTCGAAAGAGACATGACTGACTGAGCAGAAGATTATACCGCAGTAGGTTGCCATTGTTTTCTGCGGTAGACTGGTGAATTATATTATTATATTAATAAGTAGTAATTAGTAGGGGATCAGTTTATTACTTCATGACAATAGAAAACCGATCACCCACTTTATGCCCAGTAGAAGCCCTAATCATGTTTCTGTTATTATCAGTCAGTCAGTTAAGTGCCATACGTGATACACGCTTGGGTGATCATGTCCCGAAAGAGACATAACTGACGGCAGAAGATTATCTCGCAGTAAGTTGCCATTGTTTTCTGCAGTAGACTGGTTGCCAACCAAGACTATAGAACCCAATCTGTCTTGTTATTTAACCCATAACTAGAGGAAAGAGATCTTTTCCAAGGGTATTTATGCGTAAGAGAAAGCAAGGAATTCAAATGGAAACATACATAAGAAAATTTAAAATAATTTTTTTAAATTATTGAGGGTTGCTATATTGTAGTTTGCTTTTCCAGTTATGATTAGTAAATATGATTTTTATTAATAATATCACATATCCGCCGTCAAAATCACCGCATAACTTAATGGGTCTAAACATTAAAAAATTCAATTATTTTTCCTGGGCTCCTATCGTGTTGTTCATCAGCAGAAAGGGTCAATTAATAACCATTAGCCACAGGGACAATGCTAAATGCCGGTCGCATTAGCCAACCTCTGTGTTAAATTGCAACCCATTCATCAATATATTATTATTGTTGTTGTTGTTGTTGTTATTGTCCAATCCTCTGGTTGGCCTCTTTAATAGCAATGGGCCGCGGATCGAAAATGAGACCATGTAAATGGAGAATTGGTTGTGTTGTGTTCGTCCGTGGTTTGGCGTCGTCATCTGTACAAGGTATTGTCTCAGCGTACCGAATACTTAGAAGTGTTCGTATTGAGGGAGACATGACATCATCAGAAAAGGGACTCTCTTTGAAACCTTCGTCTTTCTTCTTTAAAATTAATTAGTAAAATTTTCAAGATCGAGCAGGATATTAATATTGCAAAAATGAAATTAATATTTAATTCGGTGTTAGACGCACGATTTTACCTAAGGAGTTGATGTCAAAATTTACACACACACACACACACACACACACACACACACACACACACACACACACACACACACACACATATATATGTGAAACCGCGGTCGACTTTTGGCTCACTTTTAGTTTTAGTTCGTGTTTTTGCTCTACTTTCGTACTTTCGTATTGAGCACTTTTTTGTTAAGGTTTTCGTCGTGGGATTTACTTTTCTTTCGAACACTGCTCATGCTTTGTTTGTTCCTTTTTTTTACTCCCCTCTACCCATTGGGTAGTACCTTTTGGGTTTGACGACTAACTTTACCGACTTGTTAGCAGTAGGTTTTCTGTTTTCGGTCGAAAATTAGGGCTACTGTTTTAATGGTATGTTTTACAATACATATATATATATATATATATATATATATATATATATATATAAGTGAATAAGGAACAAAGAAAATATTAACAACGTTCAAAACATTAATTTAAAGCAGTGCTCAATATAGAAACAGAGCTATGAAAACTTATTGTAAGTTATATTTTAAAACATGTACAAATTATAATTTACTACAAAAGTGTACATTTTGTTTCGACATCGAAAAAACAATGTCTCATCTAAAAATAT
This sequence comes from Ascarosepion bandense, assembly GCA_037127315.1. Classification (NCBI taxonomy): domain Eukaryota; kingdom Metazoa; phylum Mollusca; class Cephalopoda; order Sepiida; family Sepiidae; genus Ascarosepion; species Ascarosepion bandense. Next base: position 262,934 of record JBBBDQ010001730.1, read on the forward strand.
TTAGAAAGTGATGTCATATTTTGTTTGTCCATATTGTTGAAGGACGAAAGGTGATTGAAAAAGCGTCTTTTAAAAAAGTTCATAGTATTTCTGATATAAATTTTGGCATCCCTAGGATTCTCCACGGATGAAATCGAACACATACACACCATGGATTTTGTTAAGCATTTATTAAGTAGTGGGCATTGGTTAGGGTTTCTACATTTACAAGAGTTATTATTATGGGGCAAAATGACTGGGTGTTAGATTTGATTTTGTTGTATGATTTAAAAATTTTAATGTTATGTAATTTAAATATTTTTTTCTAAGTTGTTGGAGTAAATATAACTGAGTTTATTGTATTCCTATTGAAAATTTCGCTTAAAGGGTTATTTTTGGGAAAATATTTATCTATTAGTTTAAGAAATTTATGTCCCAGTTTAAAATAACCTAACTGATTAAATAGAAGGTTATACCATATTTATTTCTTTCCTTTTTATTTTCTCCTCTTTTTCGATTTTCTTTTTTGTTTTCCCATCTTTTCTATCCTTCTTAACCCGTAAAAATAATTTTCCAAAATTAAAGGGGAAGTGAGATTTCTGACTTTTCTCTTTCAAAACTAACATTTATTACAATTATTATTAACTACCTGATGAGACAATTCCATCCGAATATACATACATATATATATATATATATATATATATATATATATATTGATTGTTTGCTTACTTAGATTCTGGTCATAATAAGGTTAAACCCGTGCACATTTGTAATAAAAAGCGTTCAATACAATTCAATACGTTCATTACAATTACATTACATTGTAGAACTTTTGATTATTGTTCCATTTGTAAACTAGTTATTTCGCGACCTGGGTTTCTACCATCAGTAGTGTATTCAGTCGATTTCCAATAACTGATTTTACCGTTTACCTTTTTTTTTTTAAGAAACGGTGTTTTTTTTTTTGTGTGTGTATGTGGTTTTTTGAACGCTCAGATGGCAGGGAATTTTTCAACGCGCAATTTTTAAAATTACAAGGAATTATGGCGTTTACCTATAGACTCCGAAACGGCTGAACCGATTTTCTTGAAACTTTACACAGTTGTACTATAAATGTCTGCAAGTGTTCTTAGCTAGGTTTTGTGTCGAGGTACCCCGGATAAATATCAAAAATCGATAATCGAAAAAATCGAGTTATAGAAGGAATTCTCCGATTTTAATCAAATTTGATACACCCATAGAAAAGACATAAGAAACGATATTCAGAAGTTTCAAGGTTGCAGTTCTTACAATAGTGCAGAAAATCGATAATATATATATATATATATATATATATATATATATATATATAAGGCCTGTACATCTGTATTTTTTTCAGTCCTTTTATTTTAGTTTTTGTTTCGGGATTTGGCTGTAAGTAGGTATAATTGTAGTTCTTGGTCTCAGCCTTGATACCATTTACTCAGAGGATTTATTTAGCCTGATAGTGTCCTAAAGAACGAAACACGTCACACGAAAATTTTTCTGCTTCTTATATATATATATATATCAATGTTTGGATGTACAAAATTTATGCACTACTTTAAAAACAAGGAATTTATTTATAGTCTGTAGAGCTCTTTCGTCCAACAGCTCATCAGGAGAAAATCGAAAACGAAAACGAAAAATAGCAACGAAAATGAAGAGTAAATATATATATATATATATATATATATATATATATATAGATAGATAGATAGATAGATAGATTACTAATATTTTAAAAACGATTTCACCCCAAGCAAGACACTAAAAGCATTAAGACACAATAGGTTAAAGAGTCTGAACAGAACAGAACAGAAACAAAAATAATGAGCGGGAACAGGAAAGAGTACATAGCGATTGTCATTGCTTTTGCATTTTTACACATTTAATTTGACTGGAAAAAATGGAGTCAGAAAGGAGTTCCAAAAGCGGTAAGTGCGAGAGAAGTTGTTGTCACAGAATAATATATACTCGTATATCAGCAGACTAGGTTGTGCGGAGTGGTGCAGTGGATATCGGCTTAGAACGAGAAGTCGGGGAGCCAAGTTCAAATTCCTTGCG
>JBBBDQ010001730.1:270000-295000 GCA_037127315.1 Ascarosepion bandense
TCGTTAATCGAAAAAATTGGGTTATAGAAGGAGTGGTCCGATTTTAATCAAATTTGATACACTCATAGACAAAGACATAAGAAACGATATTCAGAAATTTCAAGGTTGCAGTTCTTATAATAGTGCAGACAATCGATAATATATATATATATATATATATATATATATATATATATAAAAGGCAAGATGTCTGTGTGTGTGTCTGTGTGTGTCTCTGCCTGTATTTCTGTATTTTTTCAGCCCTTTTATTTTAGTTTTTGCTTCGGGTTTGGCTCTAAGTAGGCATAATTGTAATTCTTAGTCTCAGCCATGATACCATTTACTCAGAGGACTTATTTAGCCGTCAAAATGCAGTTTACGACGAAAAAAACTTATTTGATATCGATACCAGGAAATCAAAATTTGACTTACATCCATTCATTTTTCTTTCAGCCTAAAGTTTCGCTTTAACTGGAAACAACTATTGCTTTTTAGTCTTTCGTGCCAATGTCCAAAGAGTCTGAGCTCCAGGACCATGGTTTAGTTTTAAAGCTTTTATTACACCCGAGCAACGCCGGTCTATACTGCTAGTGATCTATAATCAAGAACGACTTAACTCGAAACGACGTTACCCGAGGTCCATTCTTTATGAGGTACAGTGGAACCTCTTCTTACGAAATTAATTCGTTCCAGAAGTCGTTTCGTAACGTGAAAATTTCGTAAGTAGAGACGCTTTTTAGCATATAAATGCCTTAATCGGTTCCAAGCCTCCACCTCGAACCCCTCAAAATCTCGTGAGGCAACAGCATCGGGCCACAGCTTTCTCCATGCCGCATTAAGTGTGCGTCTGATCACCTCCTGCCAAGCCATGTCGATTATCTTGAGGCAAACAATAATATTGAAGTGCTGTTTCCAAAACTGACGAAGGGTAAGTGACGTCGAAACACCTTTTGAACAGGTGTTTCGTGCAGAGTTTCTTGAAGTTCGAAATGAATTGTTGGTCCATGGGCTGGAGGATAGAGGTGGCCTTAGGTGGGGGGTACAGCACCTTAATAAACCAGAACTCCTCCAGGATATCATCTTCAAGGCAGGCGGGTGGGCAGAGTCATTATCAAGAAGGAGATGTCACTTGAGGAGGCAATGGGGTGGACTCTGGGAGCTGCGAGTCGCCTCGCATATTTTGAAATTTTCGCCTTTCGTACCCTGAAATTTCTTTCGTAACAAGAGGCAATATTTTTCCGAAGAGGCCTTTTGTAACCTGAAAATTTCGTATGTATACCCTTTCGTAAGTAGAGGTTCCACTGTATTGACAATGTGTAACGGTCATGCGAACTGAGTGACAATCACAATTATTATTATTATTATTATTTGTGAAACTAATCCCAATGTGCGTGATGGTGCAATGGATATCGACTCAGAACGAAAAATCGGAGAGCCGAGTTCGAATTCCAGTCAAATCCGTTGCATTCACTTACGCACAAATGCCATTGGGAAAGGTATTAATTCGTCTTTTTCCTCCACTTATGGGTTAAATAACAGGACAGATTGGGTTCTATAGCCTCGGTTGGCAACCAGACTACTGAAGAAAGTACTGGCAACATACTGCGGGATAATCTTCTGCCCAGTCAGTAATGTCTCTTTCGAGACATGATCGCCAAATCATGTATCACGTATGACACTCAACTGACTGACTGAATTGTCATCTGGTTATGAATAAATAAATAAACCGTCGAATACGAGAATTCTTTAATAAAGCTTATATAAATCTTGTTGATTTTTTTTTCTTTAACTTATCACCCCGAGCAAAGCGGTAACGCCACTGATGTGCAGGGGGCTACGTAAGAGAGAAAAGATTGGAAAAGAGAAAGCCAGGAACCACAACCTAAACAGGGTACAATGGATGAGCCTCTACACCTGTTCAATAGACGTGGATGGAGTGTGAACCGGGCGATAGTTTAGTCTCTCTACTCCAATTGAAAAAAAAAAGAAAGAAAAATGAGTGAAAAGATTGGAAAAGAGAAAGCCAGAAACAACATCCTAAACAGGGAACAAGGGATGAGCCTTTTCACCTGTTCAATAGACGTGGGTGAAGAGTGAACCGGGCGATAGTTTAGTCTATCTATTCCAATTGAAAAAAAAAAGAAAGAAAAAGGAGTGAAAAGATTGGAAAAGAGAAAGCCGGAAACCGCATCCTAAACAGGGAACAAGGGATGAGCCTCTACACCTGTTCAAGAGTGTGAACCGAGCGATAGTTTAGTCTATATACTCCAACAGGAAAAAAAACCGCTTGGTTTGATCTGCAACCCTCTTCTCGTCAGTGTTTATGCTGAAAACAGCGCTTACTGCAACAGAGTAAAGACATGGGCCTATTTTTACCTGCGCATGCCTATTCAGCTGATTTCAGTTGAAACATTATCGATTTTTATCAAAGACACGAATTAGGTTTCTGTTTCACTGAGAAATCGATTTGTGTCTGTCGAATCGGGTTATGTCACAACAACATTAGTCGGAAAAATCGGTTTGAGTGAAGGTTTAGCGATTTTCGCTCATGTAATGATCTTTGCGTAAATATAAATGTATTGAATGTCGGACACAGATAGAAAACGAGGCAAGATAGATAGATAGATAGATAGATAGATAGATAGATAGATAGATAGATAAAGAAAGCGAGGCAAGCTAGATAGATAGATAGATAGATAGAAAGCGAGGCAAGATAGATAGATAGATAGATAGATAGATAGATAGATAGATAGAAAGTGAGGCAAGATAGATAGATAGATAGATAGATAGATAGATAGATAGATAGATAGAAAGCTAGAAAGAGGCAAGATAGATAGATAGATAGATAGATAGATAGATAGATAGATAGATAGATAGATAGATAGATAGGGAGAAAGTTAGGCAAGATAGATAGATAGATAGAAAGCGAGGCAAGCTAGATAGATAGATAGATAGATAGATAGATAGATAAATAGATAGAAAGCGAGGCAAGATAGATAGATAGATAGATAGATAGATAGATAGATAGATAGATAGATAGATAAAAAAGTGTTTATTATTGTTATGAAGAAACGCACCTTCTTCAGATAATGGACTCTCTCTCCTATATTAATGAGAGTTATTAGGAAGTTAATGGGAGAAGTTCTTGAGAAGTTCTTGGGAAGTTTATCGGAATTCTTTTGAGTTCTATTGGAGTTCAGTAGAACTACTAGGCAGTTGATATTAGTCGGCAGTTAGCCGAATACTAAGGAGTCTGTTTTCAGTAGAAGATTACCTAGTCAGCGGCTGCTAAATTGTTTGCAGCAACTTTAACTGCCTCCCAGAGGTCACACTTGCTGTTGAATTGCCTTCCATTAGAATAAATATCTCTTGAGGATGCTTCACATGTTCTCAATAGGATTCAAGTCACAGCTATTTGAAGGCCAGTCTATAAGAGAATCTTCAACAAATCCCTTTTCTTTCAACCAGGATTTAGTGAACTTTGATGTATGACCTGATGTATTGCCTTGCATAAAGATCATAGATCTACGCTTGGCTAAAGCCTGGTTTTCAAGCCATACAAAGAAATATTGCTCTAGAAAATCACAGTAGCTTTTGGGATTCATTTTAACCCTGTCTTTCAATTTAAATGAACCCACAAGATCATTACCAATGATCCCAGCCCATGTCATGATCCCACCACCGCCTTGTTGGCGTTTAAAAAATTTTCTTGGGTCATGTTGCTTGCAAACCCATCCTCGAGTCCATTCATCGGGCCCATCGAGGGTGATTCTTGATTCGTCTGTAAAAAGCACTTTACTGAAATCAGTTTTCATGTATTTTTTGCCCACTGCAATCTTCTTTCCTTATGTTTCTTTTTTTTTATTAAAATGGGTTTCTTTATTTGGTTTTTACATCAGCAAACTTCCTTAATGCTTTACATCTTGTTACCCTTGACACCATAGGATCTTAAGCGGCCTCAAATATGAACGCACTTGACGCATTTGCGTTTCTTATTCATTCTCTTCGTGATAGATCTCGCTTTGTTAAATTCCTGAATTCAGCCTGAGACATTTTTTTTCTATGGTTGAATTCCCATTTGACATATTTTCTTGATTGTTCAATGATCCCTTTTCAAACCCTTAAAAATTTGAAGCGAAGACTTTTCTTTGCTAATTTCTTTGATTGTATAGTTCTTTTCATTCACTGTTAGTTCTTTTTTACGAGCCATAATACTAAATTCTAGTTCTTGCAAATAATCTCTTGACACTGCAAATTGCTATAATTACTGAATAAATACTAAATATCAATCTGAAATTGAAAATTGGGACTTAATTGCTTTCATGCTTAATTGCTGTACTTAATAATACAAATTATTTCATTGGATAACACATATCTATGAATTTTATATAAAATATTTGAAAATTACTCTTTTGCATACAATCTCTAGACACAGTATATATATATATATATATATATATATATATATATATATATATATATATATATTATACTCATCCCTTGTTTCCTGTTTAGGGTACGTTTCCGGTTTTCTCTTTTCCAATTTTTTCACTTTTTTTTTCCAATTGGAGTAGATAGATCTATCTATCGCCCGGTTCACACTCCACCCACGTCTATTGAACAGGTTAAGAGGCTTGTCCCTTGTTCCCTGTTTAGGATGTGGTTTCCGGCTTTCTCTTTTCCGATCTTTTCATTATTACGTAGCCCCCTGCACATCAGTGGCATTACCGCCTTGCTCGGGGTGATACGATAAAAAAAAATGTATAAATACAATTATAGTTTTCAATTGGTCAACGCTTATCAAAAATCATGTACGCTTCGTGACAAGCGTGCATAACTTTTAAAAAGCGTTGATCATTCGGGTCCATATCCTCGAAGATTTGAAGTCCCTTTTCAATAAAAAACAAATGTTTATAGTACCTATTTTAATAGGATTTATATAATTTTATTCTTATTTGTTATACAGTAGCATAATTTTATGTGTTAATGCTTTTCTAGTGATATTACCACTTCAATATTTGTGGCAGACAGGCGTAAAGTCGAATAAAATAACTTAAACTTGATTCTTATTTTCCATATATATATATAAACTACCGGTGATAATTGTTAGGCCACCTTATTTTTTTTTTTTAAGAAATAATGCATTTCATATTATTTTTAGTATTTATTGCTAAGTAGATAATTCTAAATAAAAATAAAATGTTTCTTATTACTTTGCAAAATTTTACAAGACAAGTAGTGACAATTTACCCATCGCACTCTTTAGATTTTATATATATATATAGCTCTACTTTGGATTGAGCACTTTTTTTAAAAATAGTGTTTCTTTGTATGGGGAATATTATTCCACCCATACTTGTATATATATATATATATATATATATATATATATATATATATAACCGCTCATAATTATTAGGCCACCCCAATTTTTTTTGTTTTTTAAAGAAATGATGTATTTCATACTATTTTTAATATTTATTGCTAAGTGGATAATTCTAAATGAAAATAAAATGGTTTTTATTATTACTTTGCAAAATTTTACAAGGTAAATAGTGACAATTTACCCATCGCACTCTTTAGATTTTATATATATATATATATATATATATATATATATATATATAACCGCTCATAATTATTAGGCCACCCCATTTTTTTTCTTCTTTTTTTTAAAGAAAGGATGCATTTCATACTATTTTAGTATTTATTGCCAACAGAAAATAGAATGGTTCTTTTGTTATTATTACTTTGTAAAATTTTACAAGGCAAAGAAGCAAAGATGAACTCGTCCGAATCACCCTAAATTTTCTTCATTTTTTTCATTGCTGAAACTGCAATATATTAAATATTTATAAATTCATTTGGTGCACATTATGGTTATTTTGGAGTATTAATAAAAGAACCATTCTATTTTCATTTACAATTATTCACTCGGCAATAAATATTAAAATTAGTATGAAATACATCATTTGTTTAAAACACTGGGGTGACCTAATAATTATGGCCAGTAGTATCTCTCTCTCTCTCTCTCTCTCTCTCTATATATATATATATATATATATATATATATATATCTACATATATATATATATATATAGATATATATACATATATATATATATATATATATATATATATATATATATATATACTGTATACACTGTGTATACACTGCTTATATACAAGACGTTAAAATTTCCCTTCACTGATGCCAAATCGGTCGTGTTACGATCCCGGCCAGAAGCAGGTGGATATGCCTAGGCACACTGATGAGCTGTGATACAGCGAAACGGGTTTGTATGTGGATGACTAATATATATATATATATATGTATATAGCAAATCTACAGGGTGCGATGGGTAAATTGTCGATATTTGCCTTGTAAAATTTTTGCCAAGTAATAATAACAAAAGAACGATTCTACATTCATTTAGAATTATCCACTTAAAAATAGTATGAAATACATCATTTCTTTTAAAAAACTGAGGTGGCCTAATAATTATGGCCGGTAGTGTATATGGAGATATATATAGCAAATCTACAGGGTGCGATGGCTAAATTGTCGCTATTTGCCTTGTAAAATTTTGCAAAGTAATAATAACAAAACAACCATTTTATTTTTATTTACAATTATTCACTTGTAGGCAAGTAATATTTGTTTTAAGTCAAATTAATTTTACTTTAAAATTTGCTAATTTTCATAAAATAATGCGTCACAAATGTATATTTTATTATTTCAAAATTTTTTTAACAAACCTGCCAATCAGTCAAAAAATGGCTGTTTTTAATGGTTTAACTGAAAAAAGTTGAGATTTCAATCAATATAATTTCTGATTAAAATATACCAAAATATTTTACGTTTTCGGAATAATAAATTTAAACATTTGGTTTTCAATTAAAGCTAAAATGAGAGCTTCAAGAAACTTTTTTCATTTTTTAAAAATTCATTTTAAAACATAGGTATCAAAAATTAGTGGAAATATCTGCATTAAAATAAAAAATTTTAAAATAAAATTAAAAAAAAAAACGACAAAATAATAAAAGTTCTGAAAAACGGGATCCTCCGAGTCAAATATCGCCCAACTCATTCTGTTCTCTACAGACCTTCAAAAGAATAAAAAAACATCCATCCCCTCTCTTGCTGGTCATGAGACAAAGTGAATTTCTTCCTCTATGACATGCAATCTTAAAACACATTTAACTCAAACAAATACACACACACAGAAAGAAATGAAATCATATGATTTTAATTTACAATTTAAAATGCTTTCAATGTTATTTCCTTGTATGTTAATAGCTAAATCCACTGCTAGAAATGTTGGATCACTGTGTCGTGCCAGGATTTTTTTCACCTGAATCCATTTTGCACATATACAAATCAACCATCCGTCCGTGCATGGAATACTGCTGTCATATATGGTCAGGCTCCCCCGCTGTTCATCTCAGTGTTCTCGACAGGCTCCAAAGGAGAATAAGTAATGTGATAGGTACCGACTTGGCTGCTCGACTCCAGCCACTTTCTCACCGACGGGATGTGGCTTCCCTCTGTCTGTTCTATAAATATTTTCATGGCTTCTGCTCCAATGAACTTAAGTCACTGGTGCCCCTGCCACAAGAATTTACTTGAGCGACCAGACTGGCAACTGGGTCCCATCCATTCACAGTTAGATCAACCAAATGCAGCCGACAAATCTACTCCAACAGCTTCTTTCTCGCACTTCCCGCCTGTGGAACTTTCTTCAATATTTTTGCTTTCCTGACGACTACAACCTCCATGAATTTAAATGCAATGTCAATACCCATCTCTTAACCACTTGACTTCAGTTCTTTCTACATCACCCTGTATATCTTTTCCTTTCTTTCTACATTTGCAACTGTCATCACACCTGTATTCCCATCCTTCTCTTGCTCCTTTCTCTGACACCCCCTGTAACTGGTTCGTTTTTCTCTTTACTTTCCTCCTATATAATCTTTTTCTCTTATGTAGCCCCCTGCATGTCAGTGGCAGTACCGCCTTGCTTGGGGTGAAACGATTAAAAAAAAATTCCTGTAAGCAAGAGGATATATCAGCTGGCATAATGTGAGTGGTGATTTTTCTAAGCGCAGCTTAGATGTGATACAAGGTCAAAAGTATTGGGTACCCAGTAAAAATCGAATTCACTACTCTGTTGTAATGGTTCTAGCGAGACAAGCTTGGTAACCATTACACTACCTCGAGGGGTGATGTGAGTGACCCCACAATAAATTTCAAAGTCTCTACTTAGTTAACAGTAAGAAAAAGAAATCAAGAAAAAAAGTGTTCAACGTCTGTTTTAGTGAATTAGAAAAAAGTTATCAATTTCAAATCTTTCCATTTGTGTCCCCTTACTTCTTAAAATAACGGCCAGCATTAATATTTACGATAGGTATTTCAATATTTCTACACGGTAAACTGCATCCAGCAGCAAGTGAAATTGTGAAAAGCATGGAACCACCTCTCAATTACTGTTGTTTCCAAGTCCACCCTGACCTAGAGTGGTAGCATATGCTCGGGTCTCAGCTATGGGTAAACAGTTAATCCTATCAAACTGGGGTCAAAGCAATATGAAAGTATAAAAATACTTTTATAGGAAAATATAGATTTTTGAAGGAAAAAATTATTACCTTAACACATAGGTTCCCAACGATTACCCCAAAATACAATTTCACTATTATCCATTACCCTAATAAACAAATACCCGTAATATAGGAAAAAAAGTAATTATATTTTCATCCATCAAAAGCAGCGAAAGTTAATGGAAATTATTCAATACAATAGTACCAATCTATAATAATCAAAGGTATAATAGTCCTAACCTAGCCGGGATTCTTAATGTGAGTGTTGAGCTTGTATTGCCTGTGCCAGTGCCAGTGCCAGTTTATGGAAATTATTCTATACAATAGTACCAATCTATAAAATAATCAAAGGTATAATAGTCCTAACCTAGTTTATTTATTATTGGCTTTGTGACTGTTTTTCGGGCGTTGTTTGCCATGTCTGCTACGTTTCTTGGTCTTCATTCCAGGGACACTATGTGAAATTATAAGCTGATTGCCTCTTCCCAAACCAAACATCCATTAACCTCAAAATATGGGCTCATTACACCACTGGGGTAATTTACATCGGGGTTGGGAACCATGGCAACATATTGTTGAAGAAAAAAAATAATTTTCATAAGACATTTTTTAACCCTCTAGGGCCATTCGTATCATATTTGATACAGTATTTCCATATAAGGAAACATTTGGTATTTCCCTATAAGGAAACATTTGGTATTCATTGACTGAGCAGTCAGTACTGCTTTCATTTGAATTTTTTTTTTTTTTTTTAATGACATCACCCCAAGCAAGGCTGTAACGCCACCGATGTGCAGGGGGCTACATAAGAGTGAAAAGATTGGAAAAAAGAAAGCCGGAAACCACATCCTAAACAGGGAACAAGGAATGAGCCTCTACACCTGTTCAATAGATGTGGGTGGAGTGTGAAGCGGGCGATAGTTATAAAATATTTCTCTTAAAAAATTTTTCAGGAAAATATTTCTTTCAAGGCTTGTTTTCATACTGTATCAAATATGATACGAATGGCCCTAGAGGGTTAATACAAAACTAGAAGACATTTTCAGTTTTCTAAAATAAAAAATTAATTTTTTCAAATAAATATGATTCAACCGTTTCACTATAACCGAATATTAAAAAAATACCTTAAAACCCTACCTTTTTGGCATTTAATAACCTACAAAGGTTGATATGCCATTAAACTCACTTGAATATAAAATAAAAATCAATATTTCTACGAGATATTTTATTGTCGTGGAACTCGCTATGAGCTTCTTCAGTCATTAACTGAAGAATTAAAATTCATCAGAAAATGCAAAAAAGAAACCTCTTAAATTACAGGATCTTTTTAGTAAAAGAAGAATTTATTGATGCGTGTAGGATACAGTGTTAATAAAATAAATGTTTCCGCTGAATTTATTTATAAATAAACACATTATGCAGCATTTTGTTAGCATAATAAAACCTGACACCAATAAAACGTGTTCTCTCCCAGGCGAGATAAACAGGGTTCTTTAATATATATATATATATATATATATATATATATATATATATATATATATATATATATAAACGAAAACCTTAAAGTTTCTGCATCGGTTGGCTAATACCAATTTTACTGGGAAAACATTGACTTACATAATAACATCAGACAGCTAGATGGATAGATATATGTATACAGGCATAGATATCAAGTAATTTATTGATATATGGGCAGTCTTCACTCTCTCTTTCACTCTCTCTGTATATATATATATATATATATATATTATAGATAGATAGATAGATAGATAGATAGATAGATAGATATGAGCAGACAAGAGATAGATAGATAGATAGATAGATAGATAGATAGATAGATAGATAGATAGATAAAAAAAATTGATGCATTGTCAAATGGAATTACACACGTGACTGCCATGTCAAATGTATACGGTAATAACGTATGTATCCAAAGTTGTTTTCCCTAACAACCCTTCTAGAGACCCCCCCCCCCCCAAAAAAAAAGCATATCGACTGCCTGACATAGGGTGGGGTTGCATTTCTTTTTTTCACTCGGCAGGGAATTACCGGAAAAGAAAAAGTAAAAAAAAAACTTTAAAATAACTCTGAACACTTGACTCTGTTTTTTGTGTCAACATATGGGGTAGTCGGATAAGCCCCTTAACCTCAAATTTTGCAACATTTTTACCCACTTGCCTTCGGCACACGCCAACCCCAATTCCGTTATCGTCCGGGCCATGATTACGAGTCTCGTCTGTCAGTTCAGAAACCTGTGCCCGTGGGTATGGCTGTGTAGATCGGGTCTGTAATCTGTCTTTTTGGAAACAAAGATGAAAGTTCAGCGTATGTAAATATTATTTCTGACAAGAACGTTTTGCAGTCCTATGAAAAATAGTATTACACACACACACATACACACACACGCATACACACAAATACACATGCACACATACGCACACAGACACACACAGACACACACACGTGCACATAAACAGACACACACACGCACACAGACACACACACACACGCACACACAGAGACACACACACAGACACACACACGCACACAGACACACACGCACACAGACACACACGCACATTAATGTATATTTACACTTTTTCTTTTAAAAAGCCTTTCATTTACTGTACATACCCCCAATAAGGATGTGCGTTGTGGTGCAGTGGATATCGGCTCGGAACGAGAAATCGGAGAACCGAGTTCGAATTCCAGTTCGAATTCCTTGCATTCACTTACGCGCAAATACCCTTGGGAAAGGTATTAATCCGTCTATTCCCTCCAGTTATGGGTTAAATAATAGGACAGATTGGGTTCTATAGCCTTGGTCGGCAACCAGTCTACCGCAGAAAGCAATGGCAACCTACTGCGGGATAATCTTCTGCCCAGTCAAAATAACAGGACAGATTGGGTTCTATAGCCTTGGTCGGCAACCAGTCTAACGCAGAAAGCAATGGCAACCTACTGCGGGATAATGTTCTGCTCAGTCAGTCATGTCTCTTTCGAGACATGATCGCCCAAGCGTGTATCACGTATAGCACTTAACTAACTGAATATAATAGTTGAAAACATGATTAAGGCTTCTAATGGGCATAAAGTGGGGGATCAGTTTTATATTGTTATGAAGTAATAAACTGATCCCCCACTAATTACTAGTTAATAATATAATACATCTCTTCTGTCTCTAGCTATGAGTCAAATAACAGGACAGATTGGGTTCTATAGCCTTGGCTGGCAACCAGTCTACCGCAGAAAGCAATGGCAACCTACTGCGGGATAATGTTCTGCCCAGTCAGTCATGTCTCTTTCGAGACATGATCGCCCAAGCGTGTATCACGTATGGCACCTAAACTGACTGACCCCCAATAAATTGGTAAAAAAATACAGTATGAAGAAGAAAAGATCCCAAACTTAATAAAACAAAGTTTTTTCCGTCAAAATGTTTTTTCCGTCAAAATGTTTATGTTGTTTTTTAAAGGAAAGATCAAAGTAATTTTAAATTGTTCTTTTAATTTTTTCTCATACTTTTTCACACATTCGAAAATTTGGTAAAATATGTTTTTTTTTTCTTTTGTCTATTTCGTCAGCGACTAACCAAATTGTTTTTTTGTGTTTACACTGAATAATGTAATATTAAGTCACTCAGATTTTTCTGGTGTAAAACTTATTAATTTGGAAATTCTTGCTAAAAAAAATTCTAAAACGCAATCACCACACTGGTTCTTGATGACTGTGATGGCTGAAAGTCCTTGGAAAAAATAGCAAAATATTAACTTAGGTCACTTTTATCCACAACTTTGAGGCACAGTACTCAACAACTTATTCGAAAATTGGAAACATTAAAAATTAAACAGACAGACCTTGTCGGTTCTTTTTTCAATTAAACCTATATACATTTTAAAATAGGGAGTTGCTCACGCGAATTACAGTTAAGGATATTGAATGAACGACTCTTTTTTAAAAAACAATACAAAAATCTATATATATAAAAGGCAATCTGTGAGTCTGTGTGACTGTAATCTATACACGCCTACATTTTTAAGGTAGGCCATTCAAACTTTCTAGGGGCACATACCTACAGGGAAGCCAGGTCGAGACATACTTTTTGCGTTTAAGTTCAGCAATTTTCCCTTTCGCACTTTTTGGCTAATGGAGCCGATTGTTTACATTTGCTCCGTAAAGCATCTAATATCTAAGATGGTTGCTGAATTGCGTCACAGAAATCAAATCACAAGTGTCAAACGCGACTAAAATATTTTTTAATTAAAAAAAAAGAGAGAATCTTTATATTTAATTTTTTTCCTCTAAAATTAAATGTCTACATTTTTAAATATTCTTCGAAAATTTTTGAACTGAAAGCGTAATAGTTTTTATTTTTCTAATTTCAGTAAAACAAAATAAATAATTTTTATTTTTATGTTAAATTCATTTAGTCAACAAAATATGTAAATATTTTCCCCTGTAATTTTGAAACAAAAACAATGGCAATGCTGTTTACAATGTCATACAAAACCCGTTCAAATCCCGTTTACGCAAGAAAATAGATTTTTAATGGAATTTTTTAACAATTTTTAAACAACAATTATTATATAATTATTTTTTTTTATATAGATAGATAGATAGATAGATAGATAAGGAATCAGATAGATAGATAGATAGATAGATAGATAGATAGATAGATAGATAGATAAGATAGATAGATAGATAGAATAGATAGATAGATAGATAGATAGATAGATAGATAGATAGATAGATAAGGAATCAAGATAGATAGATAGATAGATAGATAGATAGATACCCCTGTAAAACCTTCCCTTTTTCTCCACCTATGTATCTGTCATCGCACCTGCTTTCTCAGCTTTCTATTGTTCCTTTCTAACTAGTTTGTACTCCTCACTCTTTTCTAATTAATCTTTTTACATTTATGTAGCCCCCTGCACATCAGGGTGGAATGATTAAAAAAGAAAAGAAAAAAAAAGATAGATAGATAAAGAATCAAGATAGATAGATAGATCAGGAATCAAGATAGATAGATAGATCAGGAATCTAGATAGATAGATAGATAGATAAATAAGGAATCTAGATAGATAGATAGATAGATAGATAGATAGATAGATAGATAGATAGATAAGATTCCACATAAAAAAATTATGAAAAGATGCTTATGTCGATACAAGGGTATTTGCGCGTAAGTGAATGCAAGGAATTTAACTGGAATTCGAACTCAGTTCCTCGATTACTTCTTCCGAGCCGATATCCACTGCGCCACAACGCACATATGCATACACTACTTATATACGAAACGTTAAAATATTCCTTTTGATTCCATACGCCCATGGCAACTCCGACTGTCACCAAATCGGTCG
Source organism: Ascarosepion bandense (assembly GCA_037127315.1). NCBI lineage: Eukaryota > Metazoa > Mollusca > Cephalopoda > Sepiida > Sepiidae > Ascarosepion > Ascarosepion bandense. The sequence goes on from JBBBDQ010001730.1 coordinate 283,944, forward strand.
AGTTTCGTTCCCGGTCAGAAGCAAGTGGATATGTTTAACCACACTGATGAGATGTGATACAGCGAAACAGGGTTGTATGTGAATGACTAATATATATATATATATATATATATATATATATATATATATATATATATATATATATATACTGTGCCGTCAAAATGCAAAAATAACGGCAAAATATTTGAGAAGATTATATTTAGTTATCTCCACTAAATCGCTGAAAAATAGCATAGCATGAAGCAAAAATTTAATAAAAACGAACGTTTTCCATTAAAATGTTTGTTATTATTAAAAGAAAAGATGAAAGTATTTTTTAATTATTTTTTAAATTTAAAGTATTTTTTAATTATTTTTTAAAATTTTTTAATCCTTTCTAAGACTTTCGAAATTTTGGTAAAAAATCGTGCTTCGATTTCATTTAGCGGGTAACAAAATCAATAAAGTTATATTAAGTACGACGACAAATTTTCTTCACAATTTTCCTCCCACTTCCTTAAAAATACACCAATATACGCAGCCCTACATATAACCAATTTTTAAAAAATTAATAAGTTTCTCTGACGATCGCAAGAGCGTGAAACCCAGGGTCACAAACTCACACCTATCTATATGAATATATATCTATATATATTCTTTACTAATCGATGACATAATTATTGCAAAAAAAAAAAAAAATAATAAGCTACTGTTAAAGAACAAAAACGAGGCAAGTGATTTCAAAGCTGGTGGTAAAGTTTAATTAGTGGTAGTAAAGAGAATGAACTGACTGGCGCTACTTTGCTATTAGCTCTCTCTATTGAAGTAGACCGACGTTGCCTAGCTGTTGCGTCTCTTTTCATGAGCGTGACAGGAGGGATATATATGCAACGATCTTTATTATAATGGAGAGGATAGCTAGAAACTAGCCAACTATGCGTGAAAATTAAAAGAAATAAATGGAAAAAACTCCTTATGTTAGCTGGAGTATATTGAGAAAGGCTGGACCTTGCAGCAGTGGTGATGTCTGCCGATTCTGCCAAGAAGATAAGTTGTTTATATTATAGAAGGAGAAACGTTACTAAACGAATGGTACGAAAGGGTGTCCGGATGTCTACACATTAGAAAATACATTTTGGGTTCGTACAAACCCTGATGAAAGTAAGTCCAATACTTTTTCGGTAGTCTTGTTTAACCCCTTCACTAATCTTAAATTTTCTGTTTTTCTTCTTCTTTATGTGCCGTGTCCTTTCAGGACGCATGCAATCATGGCTTTCCACGTCTCCCTATCCCGGGTGGCTCTTAGCACGCCTTCTCCTGTTACACCACCAAAACCCCGCTCTGCCATCTACTACCTCAAGCCCATAAATCTAGAATATAAATGTATTTTAATCAAATTTGATACACTCATAGACAAAGACATAAGAAACGATATTCAGAAGTTTCAAGGTTGCAGTTCTTACAATAGTGCAGAAAATCGATAATATATATATATATATAAGGCAAGATGTTTGTATGTGTGTGTTTCTCTGCCTATATGTCTGTATTTTTTCAGCCTTTTTATTTTAGGTTTTGCTTTGGGTTTGGCTCTAAGTAGGTATAATTGTTGTTCTTAGTCTCAGCCATGGTATCATTTGCTCAGAGGACTTATTTAGACTTCAAAATTCAGTTTACGACGAAAAAAACTTATTTGATATCGATACTAGGAAATCAAAATTTGACTTACAGACATTCATTTTTCTTTCAGTCTACGGTTTCGGTTTAACTGGAAAGAAGTATTAGTTTTTAGTCTTTCGTGCCAACGTCCAAAGAGTTTGAGTTCCAGGACCATGGATTAGTTTTAAAGCTTTCATTACACCCGATCAACGCCGGGATATACTGCTAGTATATATTAAAATTAGGAAGATCAACAGATTACGCGATAAAATAATTATATATATATATATAATGAATTTGTAAACTTGCCTAAGCAGTTACCTATTCCCTCCTACCTATCGCTAGTAACCCAATGATCAAGCCACGTACATCCCACTTCCATAGAAGAAGTTACTACTAAGATTCCGCTAGCTTAACCCTATAAAAGCCAATATTCCCTACCCCTTCCATTACTAGACCAAGCCCCCGGTATTAGAATTTTTCGTCATTCTTTGTTTAAAAGGGGTTGACAATGATCGCCCAAGCGTGTATCACGGATGGCACTTAACTAACTGACCACTTTATTTCCCAATGTATTATATAAACTGCCTATACATACATATATATATATATATATATATATATATATATATATACTGTTAAATGTAAGAGAAAATGAATGTCTATTATGTTTAATCATGAGCCGTTGTAAACGTCGTATTTTCGCTTTAATTTCAGTTGAAAATAAAGACAAAAATTCTCCAACATTTGGATAATATTTTATTTATTTGGTTCTAAGCCATGTACATTAAATCCAAACAACCCACACTTAATAAAATCACCTTTAAATCCGGTCATAGCATATTACATTGCATTTGAATAGATGGTTCTGTTGTCATTTCGCGCTATCACGCGGTGTGACGTCATAGAACCGCATTGCAAATTTGCGAACTGCGCTTGTTATTTTTGGTAACTATTGCCGTTGCCTAGCGGAGATTTATGTCAACACAAAATAAAATCGTCGGTGATGGTGGATGTTACTGTATTACCGTCTTAATAACCTCTCTGAAGATGGCTCATGTGAGCCGAAAGCTTAGAACCAAATTAATAAAAAATTATTCAAATGTTGGAGAATTTTTTGTCTTTATTTTCAACATAAATTAAAGCCAAAATACGATGTTTAGAACGGCTCATGATTAAACATAATAGACATTCATTTTCTCTTATATTTAACAGTATATATTTAGAAAATTATTTGCGGCCTCGATACACTAAATATATATATATATATATATATATATATATATATATATATATATACCTATTTATTATTTGAACTGCCTATATATATATATATATATATATATATAAATTAGGAAAATCAGCTGATTATATATATATACAGAGCCGGTGCGTTTCTACCGACCAGAGGCGGAGGGACCGAATTTGAGGCTCCAGACAGTGACTTTTGACCGCCTCTATCTTATCAACATTTGCTTTTTTCTACCTACATCTAATATATTACGAAGTAAACTAAAAACTATTAAGTCATTCAGACAAACTAAAAACTATTAAGTCATTCAAATAATAAGTAGGTATATATATATATATTCAGTGTAAGAAATTACTTTCCAGCAAGTTAATTGTATGTCTAAGCGTTTGTTTGTTAAAGTAGATGATTTTAGTTTTGTTTTTAAGAAAAAAAGAAAAGAAGGCTCTGCGTTGTGATGCAGTGAATAACGACTCGGAACGAGAAAACGGGGAGCCGAGTTCGAATTCCAGTTGAATTCATGGCATTCACTTGCGCACAAATACTCTTGGGAAATGTATTAATCCGTCTTTTCCCTCCAGTTATGAGTTAAATAATAGAACAGATTGGGTTCTATAGCCTTGGCTAGCAACCAGTCTACTGCAGAAAGCAATAGCAACCTAATGAGGGATAATCTTCTGCCCAGTCAGTCATGTCTCTTTCAAGATCTGATCGACCAAGCGTGTATCACGAATTGCACTTGACTTACTGATTATAATTGTTAGAAACATGATTAAGGCTTATATTGGGCATAAAGTGAGGGATCGTTTTTTTATTGTTATGTATTAATAAACTGATCACCCACTAATTACTGCTTAATAATATAATACATATCTTATCCCTCTAGCTATGAGTCAAATAACAGGACAGATTGGGTTCTATAGCCCTGGGTGGCAACCAGTCTACCGCAGAAAGCAATGGGAAACTACTGCGGGATAATCTTGTGCCCAGTCAGACATGTCTCTTTCGAGACATGATCGTCCAAAGTGTGTATCACGTATGGCACTTAAGTGACTGATATAAATGTTGATAGAAAAAAAGTAAATACTGATAAGATAGCAGTTTGGGGGGGGGGTCAGAAAGCACTGGGGGTCAACAACAAGCTTCGACAGTTTGTTTCATGCTTCAACGCAATCATTAAGCCATGTGTTTTGTGTTGATGTTTTGGCTCGATTATTTAGATATGTTGGTCACTGACGCATTATGGGAAGTTTGCTATATTGTATTATATTAAGGGTTACTGGGTGGCAGATATCGGTTATGTTTTAAATGATTCTTCCAGTTGACTTCATTGCATTCACTTACCCTTGGGAAAGTTATTAATCCGTCTCTTCCTTTCATTTATGGGTTAAATAACAGGACAGATTGGGTTCTATAGCCTTGGCTGGTAACCAGTCTACCGCAGAAAGCAATGGCAACCTACTGCGGGATAACCTTCTGCCCAGTCAGTCATGTCTCTTTCGAGACATGATCGCCCAAGCGTATTTCACGTATGGCAATTAACTGACTGACTAGAAGCTACTGAGTAGAAATATTTCAGTAATCCAAGTGCTATTATTTGTTAACATTATACTCATTATTTATTATAGGTTACGAAATTATTTACTGTTGATTATTATTATTATTATTGTTGTTGTTGTTGTGGTTGTGGTTGTTGTTGTTGTGGTTGTTGTTGTTGTTGTTGTTGTTGTGGTTGTTGTTGTTGTGGTTGTTGTTGTGGTTGTTGTTGTTGTTGTTGTGGTTGTTGTTGTTGTTGTTGTGGTTGTTGTTGTTGTAGTTGTTGTTGTGGTTGTTGTTGTTCTGTGTGTTTACATGTCCACTCGTTAATTTGTTGGTTATTTACTTAAATTATTTAATTACATTTTTATCTTACTTGTTTTTTCTAGTATTGTTATGGGGGAAACACCTATTCCTCAGATAATGAACTCTCCCTTCTATATTAATAAGAGTTAACAGGAAGTTCTTAAAAAGTTCATAGGAGTTATTTAGACTTCTAAGTGAGTTCAGTAGAACTACTAGTTATTATATATATATATATATATATATATATATATATATATATATTAGTTAACCGAATACGAAAGAGTTAGCTTTCAGTGGAAGACTACCAAGTTCCTAACATTTTGGGTGTGTTAAGTCGATTAGCAACCGACATAGCCTGATTATAACCTTCAGTGTGAAAACTACTTCACACACACACACACACACACACACACACACACACACACACACATACATACATACATACATACATATATATATATATAATCATTTTACTCCAAGCAAGGCAGGACCTCCACTGGTGCGCAGGGGGTCTCAATGAGAAAAAAAAACAAGGTACAGGGGATGTCGAAGAAAGGATAAGAGATAGATGGGAATCAAGTAGACAGAAAATAGCAATTGATGTAGTATTTAAAATTTGAGGATTGCAACTATTAGGGAAGCAAACGTTAGGGAGTTCTAAAAACGTTAAGTGCAAGAAAAGAAACTGCAGAATAGACGAGGCTTTGTATAATATCCAAGGAGGGATCTTCATCTTTTCAATCGACTTGAAGTGGAACGAGTACATCGAATGAATAGATGAATCTGTTGCAAGGCAAATGTGATCACAATGCCATAAAGTTTTTTTTTTTTTGTCAGAATCCATTTTACACATTTATAAAAGTACCATTCGCCCGTGCATTGAATACTGTTCCCATGTCTGGTCGGGTGCTCCTGTTATTCATCTCGATGTTCTCGTCAGAATCCGTCTTACACATTTATAAAACTACCATTCGTCCGTGCATTGAATACTGTTCCCATGTCTGGTCGGGTGCTCCTGTTATTCATCTCGATGTTCTCGTCAGAATCCGTCTTACACATTTATAAAACTACCATTCGTCCGTGCATTGAATACTGTTCCCATGTCTGGTCGGGTGCTCCTGTTATTCATCTCGATGTTCTCGTCAGAATCCGTCTTACACATTTATAAAACTACCATTCGTCCGTGCATTGAATACTGTTCCCATGTCTGGTCGGGTGCTCCTGTTATTCATATGGAAGTGCTTGACGAAATCCAAAGAAGAATTTGCAGTCTAATCTATCCTGACTTGGGATCTCGACTTCAGTCACTTTCTCACCGACGTGTCGTGGGTTCCCTTCGTCTTTTCTGCAAATATTTTAATGGCAACTGATCTGACGAGCCTTTTAAACGCCAACCACATTAATTTAAGCGCGCTACGAGGTTGGCATCCTGGTCCCACATTTTTACCGTTGATATAGTTAATTGTAACAGTCGCTTCTACTCTCACAGTTTCTTCTCTCGCACTTTCCACCTGTAGAATTTCCATGATAACGACGATATCAAAAAAATTAAATGCAGCGTCAACTGCCATCTTCTATCTACTTGGAACCCGTTAATTTTTTATCCTTTCCAAATACCCATTGTACCCAGTCTTTTCTCTCACCGTAACCTCCTGTGTACGATTGGCGGCCTTGCCTTGATTGGTGGTGTAATAATTAAAGAGAAATTTACATCATCTGCGTTGTATATATATATATATATATATATATATATATATAGTGCATATATTTGTATTTTTCATGTTTGGATCTTACAAAGTATTCGATTTGGCTTTCGATTATTAAGTAACGCAGTGAAAATTTGTTTTCGTTTCAGCATATATGAGTACCGCAATTATTTCTTCTCAAAACCCTCCAGAATAAGTTGAAACATGACCGCTACTGTCGTACCTAACCACTCAAAGGAGAACAGAATGGACCTTGCTACCCATAACGCACCATTAACCAGCATATATAAGTAGTAGATCCAAAACGCCACATATGTGGCTTGAATATTGCGTTGAAGCTTAAAACACACTGTCACAATTTACGATTCAAAGCAGATTTTCGGGAAATGTGCAGTAGTTTTGAAAAAAAAAATAATGCTTTACACTACCGGCCATAATTATTAGACCACCTCAGTGTTTTAAAAAAAAATTATGTATTTCATACTATTTTAATATTTATTGCTAAATGAATAATTGTAAACGAAAATAGAATCGTTCTTTTGTTAATAACATGTGCATCAAATGAATTTATAAATATTTAATAATTACCTATATTGCAGTTTCATCAATGAAAGAATAAAAATATTTAGGGTCATTCGGACAAGTTTATCTTTGCTTCCTTGCCTTGTAAAATCTTGCAAAGTAATAATAACAAAAGAACCATTTTATTTTCATTTAGAATTTTTATAAAATACATAATTTCTTTTTAAAAACTGTGGTGGCCTAATAATTACGGCCAATAATATATATATATATATATAGCAAATCTACAAGGTGAGATGATTAAATTATCCCTGTTTGCCTTGTAAAACTTTGCAAAGTAATAGTAACAAAAAAAATTCTATTTTCACTTAGAATTATTCACTTGGCAATAAATACTTAAAAAAAATATGAAATACATCATTTCTTTTTAATAACTGGGGTGGTCTATTAATTATGGCCGGTAGTGGACACGAATGACAAATGTAGCCTAATATATATAGCAACACAGAACTATTGGCGGTGAATTTCTTCAAACATAATCACTCGAAAACGAAGGATTTGCTGACATATTTCTATATGAAATTTTGTCCTTGTTTTCGTGTAGGAACCAGACCCCAGTGTTTGTAAAAGTATTTTTGATACACATAGTACGTGTAAGGAGAGAGAAAGAATTAACACAAGGCCATTTGAGAGTGAAGTACACAATACGCAATTCAAATTCCCAAGAAACACCATCAGGAATTATCTCGGCTAATGCTGCAGGCATCATGATGTCACTCTAACGTGGGACGATTTACTAAAACCGAAAAGAAGTCGTGTAAAAGAAAAACGTATATCTACGAACCTGGTTTTAATTATTTTCGGCCCTGAGCAACTATGGTGCCTATTTACTAGTTTATATTTCTTGCTTCAATTATTTTTAAATGCAAACAGGTGAAGAAAAGAAAGACGAAATTATATATATATAATTTCGTCTTTCTTTTCTTATGATTAATAATAATAATAATAATAATATATATATATATATAGAGAGAGAGAGAGAGTAAAAAATTAGCTTTCCCATCATTTGAACCCACAGTAGATTTGTTGAATTCTAAATCTGAATCTAAACTTATTTATAAATGGAACTTTGTGTGTGTGTGTATGTGTCTCTGTGTATGTGTCTGCGTGTGTATGTGTGTGTCCGTTACCTATAGACTCCGAAACAGCTGAACCGATTTTCTTGGAAATTTACACGGTTGTACCATAAGCGTCTGCGAGTGTTGTTAGCTAGGTTTCGTGTCGAGGTAGGTACCTCCGATGAATATCGAAAATCGAAAATCGAAAAAATTAGGTTATAGAAGGAGTGGTCCGATTTTAATTAAATTTGATACACTCATAGACAAAGACATAAGAAACAATATTCAGAAGTTTCAAGGTTGCAGTTCTTACAATAGTGAAGAAAATTGATAATATATATATATATATCTGATCCCTTATTCCCTGTTTAGGATGTGGTTTCCGGCTTTCTCTTTTCCAATCTTTTCGCTTTTCTTTTATTTATTTATTTATTTTTTCAAATGTGTGTGTGTATATATATATATATATATATATATATATATATATATATATATATATAAAAGGCAAGATGATTGTGCGTGTGTCTGTTTATCTGACTGTATGTCTCTATTTTTTTCAGCCGTTTTATTTTAGTTTTGCTTCGGGTTTGGCTCTAAGTAGGTATAATTGTAGTTCTTAGTCTCAACCATGATATCATTTACTCAGAGGACTTATTTAGCCTTCAAAATTCAGTTTACATATTTTTAATTTGTCGTATCGTTGTTAGTATCTTTAGAATGCAGTCTTCGCTAGTTGTTCTTTTTTTTTTCCTAATAAAATTCCCCCACCCACTTTGTGTTTAGTGTCTTCTACTTTTTTGTCAAGTGGGTTGTTGAGTTCCCTGTATCTTTTCGTTATCAGTATCCTCTTTAGTCAACCTTCCCTGAGAATCCGGTTCGGTGAAACCTTGGTCGGTTTGTGGGCCCTTTAGGTTATTGAGCGCTTTTTTTTTTATTATAGATTATTCGTCTCGGGTTTTTTTCTTTGGGCTACGTAATTTGAATTTCTTTTTTTGCAACCATTTTTTCCTGCCGCGAATATACTCGGAGGGTTTTTCAAAACGAGTATAGTGATAAATTTACATTTATATTTATATATAGTCATCCGCAGATAGGTCTGTTTCGCTGTATTACAGCTCATCAGTACGGCTGAGACTCCGTTCGCTTCCTAACCCAGGATTGAAACCCGACCGAATCGGCATCAGTCGGTGATTCTACCCCTAGGCCACGAGCGTCCGGTAGGAGAAGGCAGGCTTTTTAGCGCGTATAAACACGCCCAATAGCTAGAGTGTTCCAATTCATTATCGAATGAGCGATGCGTATATACCGGAGTAGCTACTATTTACAAAGTCTCCCGCCCTTCCAGAGTGCTCAATCAGAGTGTGATATATATATATATATATATATATATATATATATATATATATATATTAATTATAAATCATTACTTTAGAACATGTGTAAACTGCAAACTACTATAAATTTGTATATTTTGAGTATTGTTTTAAATTAATGTCTGTTCAAGACATTAATTTAAAACAATACTCAAAATATACAATATTTTTCTTTGCTCTTATATATATATATATATATATATATATATATATATATATTCTAAACATATACTGTTAAATATAAGAGACAATGAATGCATATTATGTTTAATCATGAGCCGTTCTAAACATCGTATTTTGGTTTTAATTTCAAGTGAAAATAAAGACAAAAATTCTCCAACATTAAGATAATATATGTATATATAGTGTTATGATAATGTTTGGTGACAAGATTGTTGTTTTTTCAGTTGTTTTACAGCAAAAAGGTATTTTCGCAAGCAGTTTTTTTTTTGTAAGTTGCTCAATATCGAGGCGGAGATAGAGAGTCGATGGTCTTGGCGCAAAAAATGTGTCGCTTTAACTGAGCACGTTCATGCCGACTTCAAAGTTTCAAGAAAACAATGACAATTATTTTAGTTTTCCCGATGTTTCTTATATTTTATCCTCATGTTCTGACTGTAATGGAATTTAAAAATAAAAACAATAGATAGACGCTCACGCGATAGCCACGTGATAGCGTCACGTGATAGCTTTTAAATAACGTTTCTGTTCAAAAACACAAAATAAATTACTTTACATTGAAAACATGAGGATAAAATAACAACATCGGAAAAATAATATCCTTGAGAATGGCCAGTGAAGTGGCTGAAAACGCTTGGAATGTCAATAATTATGGAACATTTTTACTTTCTTTCTGTCCAGCAAAAACGAAACTTGCTGCAAAAATTAAATAAAAAAATTAATAAAACCTTCCTTGTCGTTAGTTTTTATGAAACATATTTTAAAAAAAGGGGTGTCCATTACACTACCCCCACATCCAAGCTTAAAACGCGCGGTATTACCAAGCGGTAACCCATTTGGGTACTGACTATTCTTGACGTTGCTTATCTTGGTTGAACTTCGTGAAATCCGTGTTGGAATGTGACATGGCTGTAAGCTCATTACACCACCCGTATATCCAAGCTTACAGCATGTGGTATTTTCAAGGTACTGCCCAGACTAGATTTTTGCACACTACCGGTAGTGTGCAAAAGTATTAAGACAGGGGTGATTTTAAACTTTATTTTGATGCCTCATAAAAGATAAAATAGTTCTTGTCCTAATACTTTTGCACAGTACTGTATATAAATATATTCGTCATCCACATACAAGCCTGTTTCGCTGTATCAAAGCTCATCAGTGTGGCGAGACACATCCACTGGCTTCTGGCCGGCATAAAAACTCGACTGATTTCGTGTCAGTCGGAGTCGCTAACCACTAAGCCATAGTCTGGTACAGAGTCATAATGTTGAGTCATTGTGAAATGATTCAAATTAAGACAGCTGTAATAGTCGGCAAGACTTGTTTACTAACCCACGCTCTACACTAAATGCCCCGGGAACAGATATGCGCACCGTTAAAATCGTATGTGTCTCTGCAAGACTTTTTACCCACGTTTTGCAATAAGCGGAGA
>JBBBDQ010001730.1:305000-330000 GCA_037127315.1 Ascarosepion bandense
AATTTATTTTGTAACAAGTATTTTTTTCTTGTTAAAGCATTTCTTGAGTTAATCAAATAGAATTACTTAATTTAATTTAATTAAATTGTTTATTTTCTGTCAATATCCCTCATAAAAGGTAAAATAGCTCTTGTCCTGTACTTTTGCACAGTACTGTATATATATATATATATATATACACATACACACACTAGGTGCGATTGGTAAATTGTCGCAATTATGTTATTATTTCAAAGCAAAAGGCTATTATACAAAAGATTAAATTTATTTTGCAACAAGTATTTTTTTTTTCTTGTTAAAGCATTTGTTGTGTAAATCAAATAAATTACTTTAATGAAATTGTTTATTTTCTGTCAATATGCCTCATAAAAGATAAAATAGTTCTTGTCCTAATACTTTTGCACAGTACTCTCTCTCTATATATATATTCCCTTCCTTTATCTGTTCTTTCAGTGTGTCGTGTTCCACCAGAAGTTGCCATTGCTTTCTGCGGTAGACTGGTTGCCAGCCAAAGCTATAGGACCCAATCTGTCCTGTTATTTGACTCATAGCTAGAGAAAGAAGATATGTATTATATTATTAAGTAGTAATTAGTGGGGGATCAGTTTATTACTTCATAACAATAGAAAACCGATCCCCCGATCCCCCACTTTATGACCAGTAGAAGCCTTGACCATGTTTCTAACTATTACATTCAGTCAGTCAGTTAAGTGCCATACGTGATACACGCTTGGGCGATCATGTCTCGAAACAGACATGACTGACTGGGCAGACGATTATCCCGCAGTAGGTTGCCATTGCTTTCTGCGGTAGATTGGTTGCCAGCCAAGGCTATAGAACCCAATCTGTCCTGTTATTTAACCTATAACTGGAAGGAAGAGACGGATTAATACTTTTCCCAAGGGTATTTGCGGTTAAGTGAATGCAATGAATTCAACTGGAATTCGAACTCGGCTCTCCGATTTCTCGTTCCTAGTCAATATCCACTGCGCCACAACGATTCTGAAAAAGTATACACAATCTACCAACCTTTAGGTGCTTAAAACGTATGAAGCAAGTTACGTATGCAAACTACTAGCATCCCACCACGGAGGAATGAACAAAACAATAGGAAAGTTCCATAGACTTAAACAAATTTATTTGTTTTCTCTTAGTAACAAGGTTAGGTTAGGTTAGGTTAGGTTAGGTAGGTTAGGACTTCTAGGCCTCTCGGCCTCTCGTGTGACCTTTCTTAAATCCCCTCTCCCCTCTCTTAGCGTTGTGGCATGGCCGAGATGGAGAGAAAATAAATTATTTCCATCTCTAATCAAACTCATATTTTAATTTTAATAGTGTCTTATCCTTTTCAATAAGGCTTTTAAATTCCGTAAGAGTTTTTGCCAATTTTATGTGTGTAAGTATACATGTATTAATTTTACAGTAAGTTTAAAATTATTAAAGGTTTAAATGAAAGTACATGAAGCTAAAAAAGGCATCAAACAACTTCTTTGCCTAAACTGAAAAATATTCAAGAAAAACTAAAACAAATGCGGAAGGAAATTTTGCGAAGTAACAATAGCAAAGGAACCATTCTACTTTCATTTAGAATTATCCAATTAAAAATAGTATGAAATATATAATTTCTTTTAAAAACCTGGGGAGGCCTAATAATTATGGCCGGTAGTGTATATATAGACATATATATCAAATTTACAGGGTGCGATGGCTAAATTGTCGCTATTTGCCTTGTAAAATTTTGCAAAGTAATAATAACAAAAGAACCATTCTATCTTCATTCAGAATTATCCACTTGGCAATAAATACTAAAAATAGTATGAAATACATCATTTCTTTTAAAAAACTGGAGTGGCCTAATAATTATGGCTGGTAGTATATTATATATATATATATATATATATATATATATATATATATATAATATTTATTAATGAATTATAACATTGATATGTTATAATATCTCTACAAAAGTAGCTATTTTGTTTCGACACTTTTTGTGTCTTTTCAAGTGATGTGGTTATTTCAAATGAATGGCTTTAAAAGGTTAAGAACAAGCAAGACCTCTTTCATCAGGGAGGCATTATTGTATGTACAATGTGGACCAATCAGAGTAAAGCAACTTTTACTTTGGAGAATATGTGGGAAGACTTAAAATTAATCTTGGTGGGCATTGGTATTCAAATTTTATAAAATTAAGATCAGCATTATTAATTAACTATTATATCTACTATATTTTTGTTGCTAAAATAAATAAAAAAAACTATATGTATATATATTTGAACAATTTTGTAGATTTAGAAAATTATTAATATTTTAGACGGGGGAGAGAAAAAGAACGCATACATGAATAAACTTACAAACATTCACATATGGAGAAATATTCACAAACATTAGTAAGAAAAAACATATACATAGTAATACACCCATGTATATATACATACACAAATTTCAAAATTTAGTTTTTATTGAAAAGACACAAAAAGTGTCGAAACAAAATAGCTACTTTTGTAGTGATATTATAACAGATCAATGTTATAATTTATTAATAAATATTATTATTATTATTAGCTCTACTTTGTATTGAGCACTTTTTTAAAAATAGTGTTTCTTTGGATGGAATATTATTCCACCCATACTTGGATACATATATATATATATATATATATATATATATATATATATATATAGGGTGTCCATAATGTTCCTGTGTACTTTAAAAAATTTATAGCTTGTAAAAAATGGATCAGAAATAATTAAATTCATATTTAAGGTTTTATTGAAATTTTATTAAAGTTTCTACATGTTCTACAACATTAGCAATACAACAAAGAGTAATACGATTTTTAATGATATTTTTTTTACTTATCTAAAAATTATTGCAAATTAAAAGAACGTAAAGAATTATTCAATAACTATACTTAAAACTAGGTACATTAAACTTCATAACATTTTTCACAGATTATTTCTATCACAAATACAAATAAAGTTATAAATTTTTTAAACTGCACACAGACTTTATGGACACCCTGTATACACACACATTTTGTATGGTTAGGTTAGGTTAGGTTAGGTAGGTTAGGACTTCTAGGCCTCTCGTGTGTCCCTTCTTAAATCCCCTCTCCCCTCTCGTGTGTCCCTTCTTAAACCCCCTCTCCCCTCTCTTAGCGTTGTGGCATGGCCGAGATGGAGAGAAAATAAATTATTTCCATCTCTAATCAAACTCATATTTTAATTTTAATAGTGTTTTATCCTTTTGAATAAGGCTTTTAAATTCCGTAAGAGTTTTTGCCAATTTTATGTGTGATGGTAGTGCATTCCAATACTTTGTGATTCTGTTACAAAAAAGTTTTGTCTAATATTAGTTCTGCTGGGTTATTATTTTTAATTCGTTGTTACGTGTTCTAGAATAGTCAGACATAGTGAATAAATTCTTATTGGTGTGGTCAGTAGAATGGAATATCTTGAAAACATTTATCAAGTCCCCCCCCCAGTCTTCTATATTTCAGTGATGGTAATTTCAATATCAACTCACAGAAAATTCCAAAATGAGTGTTACGAGAATGCATCCATATATATAAAAATAATATTAATAAAGCATAAAAAGTTATAGTAAGAGATTCTGTTGAGTCCTACTTGTTATTACAAAAACGTTTTAATTCATGAAGTAGTTGTTAAATAGATACATTAGGAATAGAACCTTTTGGAAGATGGTAGAATGTTCGAGTAAAATCGAGAGAATTCGAAATGTTCTAGAAATATGCAAATTAGGCGTGAACCTCTATAAAAATTGGTTTTGAGAAGGGAGTAGTTAGTTGTTAAAAGGATTTGCTGGCATTATCAACTCCGGCTTTGATTCAAGGATTTATAGCCAGTCGAAAGAATCTCTAAGAAAAGTCGCCGACCAACTAAAACCTGAAAGAGAACTTCATGGAACTAAAAGGGTAAATAGATTTTTTTGACCTTTTTTATTGACCATACTTTATATACACATTCAAGGATTTCCCAAAAGTATGGCACTTAAACTACTTCGCTAGCTTAACTGGGTAAAGATACTGACATTTCCTTCACCTTCGTAACATTTCGCCTGACAGTAATAAACTCTACGTTTCTGTTTTGAATGCAAAAGATTGTAAATTTTGTGTGTATATATATATATATATATATATATATATATATAATTTTGTGTTTATCGTAAATTAAATATTTGTATGTGATTTAACACTGAGTTTTGGTGAATTATTATTTTTTTTTTTTGTTACACCTAACCCGAGCAAGATCACTATCGTGTTATTCATGTTTCACTTGGATGCCATTCATGCTGGCTGCTCTTCATTTGTTTTGGCGCGCTGATTACCATTACATCCGTTTTCTATAAACATACGACTTTTATATGCAGACATATATATATATATTTTATTTTTATACCTGTATGCAGTTTTTAAACATGGCTTTAAAAAGACAAATATACTGTCGAAACATTGTTAAATATTTTGTTAAATATTTCTTTTTTGTTTTCTTTTTTCGTTAAATCTGGCTTTCCTGTAACTGTTAAAAATATTGAAAAAGTTACACAAATTATTTTGTTTATGATTATTATTATGTAATTTTGTATCATAATTCGATTTCTGTTCGTGTGCAATTATTTCTATCGCAAATACAAATAAAGTTATAATTTTTTTTAAGTGCACACAAACTTTATGGACACCCTGTGTGTATATATATATACATATATATATATATATATATATATATATATATATATATATATATATATTCATCCGCAGACAGATCTGTTTCGCTGTATTACAGCTTATCAGTACGGTTAGACAGCCGATTGCTTTTTACCCAGGATTGAAACACGACCGAATTGGCGTCAGTCGGCGGTTCTACCTCTATCGAATATATATATATATATATATATATATATATATATATATATATATTCTTTTTTCTTTTTTCTTAATATAAGATACTCAATAGTAGTTAGATACAATATATATTTTACTGTCATTTTAGACGGGGTATCGATACAAATATTTTGCCATCAAAGCTCTTGCCACGTGTTTGTTTTCAACGTTGCCTTATTTTTTTTAGTTTTTGCAATAATTATATCGTTCAGTACTGAAGAATATATATATATATATCCTAGCAATATAGCCCGGCGTAAAGTTTAATAACTGGCAGTAAAGAGATTGAACTGGGCCAACGCTGCCACGCTATTGACTCTTTATCGTCGCTATTGTTCAAATCTCATCATGCTCGATTTGGACTTCTTGATGCTACCCAGAGTTCGAAGGAAGATGATCCCAGTGTGTGGCAACTTTGGAAAGGGTCTGAAAAGCATACCACGGGTTGACTCAAGACTTGTGCGTGAAATTGGACAGTCGCAAGTCGTCTTGACCGAGTACTGGCCTTGTTCAGTTGATCACTCCAGATAATGTGCTCTATCCCCAAAACTGCAACTAAGGTCCTCTTAGCATAGTTGTTGGACAAACACAAATATACCTGAACAGGCGTATTCAACACAGATTGACGATATGCCCTTGGTAGGCAGGATACGAGCGTGTCAGTCATCACATTCTAATTGCATACTTTTAAAGATTAACACATTTTAAGGCATCCCAAAAGTATGTAATAACGCCCAAGCGGATTTTCGCTAAACACATGTGGCAATCGATCGGAAATTATAAAAAAAAAAAAAAAAAATTTTACACACACACACACACACACACACACACACACCGTCTAATATATTAATAATTTTCTAAATCTACAAAATTGTTAAAATATATATATATATAGTTTTTTTTTTTAGCAACAAAAATATAGTAGATATAATAGTTAATTAATAATGCTGATCTTAATTTTATAAAATTTTAATACCAATGCCCACCAAGATTAATTTTAAGTCTTCCCACATATTCCCTAAAGTAAAAGTTGCTTTACTCTGATTGGTCCACATTGTACATACAATAATGCCTCCCTGATGAAAGAGGTCTTGCTTGTTCTGAACCTTTTAAAGCCATTCATTTTGAAATAACCACATCACTTGATAAGACACAAAAAGTGTCGAAACAAAATAGTTACTTTTGTAGTGATATTGTAACATATTAATGTTATAATTTATTAATAAATATTATTATTATTATATATATATATATATATATATATATACACGATATATATATATATATATATATATATATATATATATATATATATATAACGTAGCACACTTGGTATACCATCCAGGTAAATTCCGATAGAGACAATCTGAAAAGAACTGAATGTTAAATTCATTTATTTAATTTAACAGAGCAACATAATTTAGAAAAGATTTAGGATTATGATAATGTGTAATACTTATTTCACCGCATATTTTTTTCTTTTTTTTCCTTTAATCAGTCGTCTACTTTTTCTTTATCCTTGCTTTTTCTATTCTTTGAGGTTCTTTTTAAATGAGCGAGAAAGTTTTCGTAAATAACCGTAACAAATATCTGTTCTAAATATGGACATGTGAACGTCTATAAAAAAAAAAAAAGAAGTTTTTAGAGGACCTTTCAGGACCAACTTTTGCACTATTTGGATCTGAATCCTATATATATATATATATATATATATATATATGAGAAAAGATTAGTCATAAATCCGAAAAAAAAACGTCTTGAAAATAAATCCCAAAGGACCCCATTAATATTTTACATTAACACTAATCTAGCCAAATGGCTCATGGTAATTAAAATTTTCTTATATCGGATGGCCATTTTGTCGAGTAAATCTAACACCTATCGCATCCATATTTTAAATGAGCGAGAAATTTTTCGTAAATAACCGTTACAAATATCTGTTCTAAATATGGACATGTGAACGTCTATAAAAAAAAAAAAGTTTTTAGAGGACCTTTCAGGACCAACTTTTGCACTATTTGGATCTGAATCCTATATATATATATATATATATATATATATATATATATATGAGAAAAAATTAGTCATAAATCCGAAAAAAAAAACGTCTTGAAAATAAATCCCAAAGGACCCCATTAATATTTTACATTAACACTAATCTAGCCAAATGGCTCATGGTAATTAAAATTTTCTTATATCGGATGGCCATTTTGTCGAGTAAATCTAACACCTATCGCATCCATATTTTAAATGAGCGAGAAATTTTTCGTAAATAACCGTTACAAATATCTGTTCTAAATATGGACATGTGAACGTCTATAAAAAAAAAAGAAAAGTTTTTAGAGGACCTTTCAGGACCAACTTTTGCACTATTTGGATCTGAATCCTCTATATATATATATATATATATATATATATATGAGAAAAGATTAGTCATAAATCCGAAAAAAAAAACGTCTTGAAAATAAATCCTAAAGGATCCCATTAATATTTTACATTAACACTAATCTAGCCAAAGGGCTCATGGTCATTAAAATTTTCTTATATCGGATGGCCATTTCGGCGAGTAAATCTAACACCTATCGCATCTATATACCGTCGTACCCAGGACCTATATATCGTTTAATATTTTAATGTTTGTATTTATATTTATATATATTTTTAAATATATCATCCCTGACAATTGAGAACATCATAACGGTGTCATCAGGAGACTTTGAAGTTGAAATGAATCTGGTCAGTAAATTGAAAAACACTTTGTCCTTATATATATATATATATATATATAAAAATATATATATATATATATGGTGATTATGCCTCTGATTTTTTATAATGTAGATTTCTAATTACTCCACCCATGTCTATTGAACAGGTTAAGAGGCTCATCCCTTGTTCCCTGTTTAGGATGTGGTTTCCGGCTTTCTCTTTTCCAATCTTCTCACTTTGTTTTTTTATCGCCCAGTTCACACTCCACCCATATCTATTGAACAGGTTAAGAGGCTCATCCCTTGTTCCCTGTTTAGGATATGGTTTCCGGCTTTCTCTTTTCCGATCTTTTCACTATTACGTAGCCACCTGCACATCAGTGGCGTTACCGACTTGCTCGGGGTGATACGATTAAAATATATATATATATATATATATATATAAGCACAAAGAGTTTCTCAATTTACTGACCAATATATATATAAGCACAAAGAGTTTCTCAATTTACTGACCAATAATATATATATATATATATATATATATATATATAAGCGCAAAGAGATTCTCAATTTACTGACCAATATATATATACATATATATAAGCACAAATAGTTTCTCACTTTACTGACCATATATATATATATATATATATATATATATATATATATATTAGCACAAAGAGTTTCTCAATTTACTGACCAATATATATATATATGTAAGCACAAAGTATTTCTCAATTTACTGGCCTATATATATATATATATATATATAAGCACAAACAGTTTGTCAATTTACTGGCCAATATATATATTAGCACAAAGAGTTTGTAAATTTACTGACCAATATATATATATATATATATATATATATATATATATAAGCACAAAGAGTTTGTAAATTTACTGACCAATATATATATATATAAGAAGAAAGACTTTCTCAATTTACTGACCATATATATATATATATATATATATATATATATATATATATATATATATATATATATCAGAATATAAGCAAAAGATATGATTTTAAATTTATTCATCTTGTCGATGGCCTATATAGTCATAACTCTCCACAACGTTTTATCATTTGTATCTTTAAACAATTTGTAACGCCATCGCAAACCGTTTTCACAAAATTGTCAGGAAGCTTACTCGATTTTAAAATCTCGTTTTTTTTTCTAAAAATGTTTTGTTTCGATAAATTTCTATTTATTTATTTATTTATTTATTTTGAACGTGTGGCCTAGAGGTGCGAGATTGTCGTCTGATTAACCTGGAATTTCAGAAAATGTTTTTTCTCATTTCTAAAGAAACCTTAAAATACAGGATTTTAAAGAAATGTTCTCATTAATTCACGTTCAGAACGAGACTTGAACTCCATAAGGAATTGAAATTATTTTTATTTCAATTTGGTTCACTTCATTGTTTTAGTAAACTAGAATTTTAATTAATTGACTGCTTTATTTTTAATGAATTAACGAATCAAATACCCAAGAGTGTAGCCAGCCTGTTTTAAACCTCACGAGAGGAGAATTTTGTTCATTATATTTAATTTTGTGTCTAGCATCGGAACATTAGATAAAGAAAACAGCATATATTAAAATTAATTCAAAATTAATTCATTTTAATATTGTTTGCTGCTTTCGCTGAATATATTGTTGTTTTCGTTGAATTTGGTTGAATAAGTTTAATTTGGAATTGAATATAATAATATGGGAAAACGATATATAATTATTTATATGCCTAAAATAATGTTAAGGAAAGCTATGTGTGTAGTGGTCCAGTGGATATCGGCTCGGAACGAGAAATAGGGGAGCTGAGTTCGAATTCCAGTTGAAATTCAGTGCATTCACTTACGCGCAAATAACCTCGAGAAAGGTATTAATCTGTCTTTTCTTCCAGTTATGGGTTAAATAACAGGACAGATTGGGTTCTATAGCCTTGGCTGGCAACCAGTCTACCGCAGAAAGCAACCTACTGTGGAATAATCTTTTGCCCAGTCAGTCATGTCTCTTTCGAGACCTGATCGTCTGAGCGTGTTTCACGTATGGCACTGACTGATTGTCAAATGAAAAAGCGTTTTCGTATGATGTGTTTTGTCCTGTAGGACTTCGTATATATTTCATTTGGAAACCAGTTATTTACGCAGCTTTGGTTTCAACCTATTGGTATTTTCAGAGGATTTATAACAATTAATTTTCCAAGCTAGAAAATATTTAAGACTGTACTAAACTGGCTAAGCACATGCTGAAATCGAAAGAAAAAAAAAACGGCAATAACTCTAATATAATAAAATAGAGTCTGATAAAAAAAAAAAAGAAGCCAAACGTGACAACAGTGGTGATGTCTGAAGATTGTGCCAAAAAGAAATGTTAGTCATATTATTATTTCCAAAACAAACAAACAAACAAACAGAACATTAATGAATAAAAGAACCGAAGTGATGTCCAGATATAATCACACCAGAAAATATATTTTAGGATAATACAAATCTGAACGAAAGTGTTTAAAATCCTTAAAAAAGAACTTCTCTCTAATAAATAAATTTCAGTTATTTTTAATTTCCAGCCGTGTGTTCGTTTGAAAAAGAAAAAAAAATCGCCTACGTCCTGAAAAAACATGGCAAATAAAGAAGAAGATGCCCACCATATTTTTTCTCTTTTGGGGACGATGTTGTTTTTGGTTGTCTCGGCCTTGACTGGATGTGGTTGCGGTGCAGTGAATATCAACTCCTAATAGGAAATCGGAGAGCCGAGTTCGATTTCTAGCTGAACTCACTGCATTCATTTACCCGCAAATACCCTTGGAAAAGGTGTGAATCCATCTCCTCTCCTAACAGCTAGGGTTTAAATAGTAGAACAGATTTGGTTTTGTAATCTTGGCTGGCAACCAGCCTGCCTCGTTTAAACACAATTAGGCGATCATGTCTCGAAAGAAACATGACTGAATGGGCAGAAGGTTTTTTCCGCAATAGGTTGCCATTACTTTCTGCTGTAGACTGGTTGCCACCCAATGCTATAGAACCCAATCTGTCCTGCAGTTTAAGCCATAGCTGAAGGGAGAATCGACGGATTAATACATTTAACACAGGTATTTGCACGGAAGTGAATGCAACGCAATCAACAGGAATTCGAACTCGGCTCTCCGATTTCTCGTTCCGAGCCGATATCAACTGCACCACAACGAAAATCCCGTTTAATGTTAATTAAAAAAAAAAAAAAAATTATGATTATCTGCAAGAAAGCCCAGGACGCAACCTACGAATTGTCGAAACGCGTATATAGACTCAAATCATTATTTCATATGCGTGTTTATGACCTGATCAATATTTAACTACCGGCAATCTTGAAAGAAGTGTCACGTGGTTAAATAGTTTATCTATCTATCTATCTATCTATGTCAATCTGTTCATATCTATCTATCTATCTATCTAATTGTGTTCATATCTATCTATCTATCTATGTCAATCTGTTCATATCTATCTATCTATCTATGTCAATCTGTTCATATATATATATCTATCTATCTATCTATCTATCTCATTGTGTTCATATCTATCTATCTATCTATCTATCTATCTATCTCATTGTGTTCTATCTATCTATCTATCTATCTATCTATCTATCTCATTGTGTTCATATCTATCTATCTATCTATCTATCTATCTATCTATCTATCTATCTCATTGTGTTCATATCTATCTATCTATCTATCTATCTATCTATCTATCTATCTATCTATCTATCTCATTGTGTTCATATCTATCTATCTATCTATCTATCTATCTATCTCATTGTATTCATATCTATCTTTAGGATAATTACAAGTTCTACCAGGATTTCTTATTTTCTTCTTGACCGCCACAATTTTAAGAAGAAAATATATTTAGGTGACACAGTGTTGATAGCAGACACACAGAGGAACAATTCATTCCTCTGTGTGTCTGCTAGCAAAAGGATAAACCTGCCTTAGGATTTCTCGCAGACTTGGTAGGTAGTGCGACCATAGCAGAAATCGAAATATGATGAAAAATGACAACATAATAATAATAATAATAATTTCAAGAAATACATATTAGGAAATTGAGGAAAAAAAGATGAGAGCAACACGATATTCCTCATCGGACCTGCTAAAATTGCTCTTGTATAGTTAGATGCTGAACGTCTTATATACTGTTGTGGATTCCGTATGAGGAACCGCACAAAATAATGAACAACAAAACAGATATGGACATAGAAAAGTAGGTTATATTGAACGTAATATACAAACTTAAACGCAGGTTAGTAAACCCAGGAATACTATTAGTAAGAAATAAATATATACACGTGTTGAAGTGAAGTCGTTGGAAATAGTATATCCGTGTATATTATTCTAGCTGAGTGGAGCTCAGAGCTAGTCTGACTTCTGATGCGGTAATACTCTGGGTAACTTCGGTATCTCTCGGTATCTTACGTATCAGTTCCAGTTGGCGCGTAAGTTGGTGCATATTAAGTTAGAGTGTTTTGGATATAAACTCATTACCCGAACATACTTCTTCACTACAAGACCGTATATATTGATTCCTACTAACAGTATTCCTAGTATTCCTGAATTGACTAACCTGTGTTCCAGTTTGTATATTTTTATTCAATATAACTTACATTTTCTATCGCCATTTCTGCTTTTGTTATTTATTACTAGCAGTATAGCCCGGCGTTGCTCGGGTGTAATGAAAGCTTTAAAACTAATCCATGGTCCTGGAGCTCAGACTCTTTGGACGTTGGCACGAAAGACTAAAAAGCAATAGTTGTTTCCAGTTAAAACGAAACCGTAGACTGAAAGAAAAATGAATGGATGTAAGTCAAATTTTGATTTCCTGGTATCGATATCAAATAAGATTTTTTCGTAGTAAACTGAATATTGAAGGCTAAATGAGTCCTCTGAGTAAATGGTATCATGGCTGAGACTAAGAACTACAATTATACCTACTTAGAGCCAAACCCGAAGCAAAAACTAAAATAAAAGGGCTGAAAAAAATACAGACAGACAAACACACACACACAAACACAAACATCTTACCTTTTGTATATATATATTATCGATTTTTCTGCACTATGGTAAGAACTGCAACCTTGAAACTTCTGAATATCGTTTCTTATGTCTTTGTCTATGAGTGTATCAAATTTGATTAAAATCCGACCACTCCTTCTATAACCCGATTTTTTCGATTATCGATTTTCGATATTTATCGTGGATACCTCAACATAAAATCTAGCTAAGAACACTCGCAGAGACTTACAGTAGAACTGAGTAAATTTTCAAGAAAATCGGTTCAGATGTTTTGGAGTCTATAGATAGCACACACAGAGACAAAGTTCCATTTATAAAATAAGTTTAGATTTTGTGTGGTTTCTTAACCAGAATTCAAAACACAAAGCGTTCCAGAGCTTGTTAAGAAAAGATGATGCCTTGTGATTGTTGCTCTTTTAACGGACGATATAGTGAGATTGGACCAATGTGAAAAACTGAACACATTTAAAGTTTGCCAGAGAAATGTAGGTTAACCATGAGGATGACATCAGTGCCTATCTGTGCTGGAATGGGCACCTAGGCGTGGTGTAATGGTTAGCAAGCTTGTCTCGCGAGAAACTGTTACAACTGAGTAATGATTTCGATCCTCACTGGGTGCCCCATACTTGTGCCACATCTAAGCGGTGCTTAGTAAATCAACTATCTGTGCTGGAACGCTTGGAGATGGTACTAAAGGTATTAGGAAAAAACTGAGCTGATATTGAACTAATCTGGACCACAGCTCTACTGGGGGTATACTTAAGAGGGTGCTTGCTGTCACATGATCTACAGTGATAACCTCCAAACATTTGACCTGAAATATAATAATAAATGATACTGAGGAAAGTGCTGGATAACTGAAGAGACGTGTTGTAATTCAATCGTCAGCGATAATCACGAGATCTCTGGCGAGAACATACGAAAATGCATAAGTTATAATAATGAATAATACTGAAGAAGGTACTGAGGATTTAAAGAGACATGTTGTCACTTTATCTCCAGCGATAACTACCAGTCATATGCGTACGAACAACAACAACAACAACAACAACAACAACAACAATACTACTACTACTACTAATAATAATAATAATAACTGTCAAAATATAAAGACCTGGAAATTGAAATAGAAAAAATGTGGAAATTGAAAACAAGAATCGTACCAGTGATAGTAGGTGCACTTGGAATGATAAAAAATGGAACAAAACAACACATTGAAAGAATCCCTGGAAACCCCAGCTTAAGAGATATACAAAAAATTGTCTTATTAAGTACAGCCCACACACTAAGGAAAACTTTATCTATGTAATGCTAGGGATGATAGGGAAGATAGAAAAACATGAAATGGAGCCATAACAACACGCCACGACCTGCCTTAGGTAGTGAGACCAAAGCAGAATTCGAAATATGATGAAAAATGACATAATAATAATAATAATAATTTTTAGGAGAGGTTCTAGAGTATTCAATGTCACACCAAAGGTCCAGAGTTATTCGTCTCAATAATAATAATAATAATAATAATAATAATAATAATGGAATTTTCAGGCAAATATTGAACTTTCAGGCAAATATTATACATAATAATGTCCATTCAAAATGCAGGTTCTGTGATAAATACCAAGAAACAATAGACCATCTAATCTCAGAATGAATATAAAAATCGTCACGATAGAGTGGGGCAATATTTACATTGGACAATGTGCAAACACTATGTAAACAAACACTGGTATCAACACCACCCAGAAATACATAAATAGATGTCACCATTCTATGGGATTACACCATCAACACAGACAGAAAAATTGAAGCAAATTAGCCGGACATTATTGTTAAAAACCAGAAAGAAAAACCTGCCTATTAATTGATATGGCTTGTCCAGCAGATTGTAACATAGCAACCAAGGAATTCGAAAAACTGTCAAAATATAAAGACCTGGAAATTGAAATAGAAAAAATGTGGAAATTGAAAACAAGAGTTGTGCCAGTGATAGTAGGTGCACTTGGAATGATAAAAAATGGAACAAAACAACACATTGAAAGAATTCTTGGAAACCCCAGCTTAAGAGATATACAAAAAATTGTCTTATTAAGTACAGCCCACACACTAAGGAGAACTTTGTCTATGTAACGCTAGGGATGATAGGGGAGATATAAAAAACATGAAATGGAGCCATAACAACGCACCACGACCTGTCTTAGGTCTTCCCGCAGACTTGGTAGGTGGTGCGACCATAGCAGAAATAAGAATATAATGAAAAGTGACAACATTATAATCATAAAAGAACCTATAAAAAAAATGACAGATTGTTGTCTCTAAGCAAAAGGCCATAATCTATCAAGGCATTAGTACTTCTTTTGTTTTAGGATAGAGTTTCAATTTTTCTATGTCTAAACTAAATACAGGATTGAATATAGACAACAACAACAACAACAACAGCAACAGCAACAGCAACAACAACAACAACAGCAACAGCAACAACAACAACAGCAACAACAACAACAGCAACAACAGCAACAACAACAACAACAACAGCAACAACAACAACAACAACAACAACAACAGCAACAGCAACAGCAACAACAACAACAACAACAACAACAATAATAATAATAATAATAATAATAATAATAAGAGCAGACCTCGCAGATTGTTATGTATCTTTGAAGATTTGTTTGAAAAAATCTATCAAAATACGAAGATCTTGAAGTCGATTTCTTAAAATTGTGACGAACGAGAACAACAATAATTCCAATGGTTGTTGGAGCCTTCGGATTGATTAGAAAAGGTTTACATAGGTTAACTGAAGAGATTTCTGGTAGCCTGTGCCTTAAATAAATACAAAAAATTGTACTCACAACGACAGCCCACTCCTTAAAAAGGGCTTTATCCATGTAATATGTGTGGGATTGTACATTTTTTTCTTTTACCCTTTTTTTGGTTGGGGGTAGAATAAAGATCGGTGGAAAATGTCATAAAGCCATTTCTTGACCTTAGATCTCTTGGGATCGAGAAGAAAATATGTATTCAACTGAAATCAAAGTAAATAATAATGTCGACCTGTTCTATCCTAACCCCAAATGAATTTTAATACAGTCATGGTAGGTCAGAGAAATACCTGTATTAGAAGATATGCCAAAATTTTAACCTTTTTCTGTGCAAACACATGGCACGAGCCGAAATTACTACCAGCTTGAGGCGAGAATGTTATACAGTGTTCTGGGATTTCATCTCCCAGACCGACAGCGCAACACAAGACAACAAACACGGTATAAGACCCGAACAAAAGTCAGTGCTCTCTCATAGACATGGATCTCCTCGTCTTTAGAAAATAATTAAAGAAATGGCAAGAATGTGGCATTTAAGCACTGCCAGTAATATCAGAAGCACCAGGAAGGACTAAAAAAAAAAAAAAGATTCGAATAAACACATTAAAAATATCAAATAGATATAATAGAATAGGTGTAATTTCCACCTTTACTCAGAAAAATAAATACAACCATTATTCCAGTAATACCAAGAGCACTAGGAATTATTAAAAAGAATACTAATAGATACATTAAAAAAAAATTCCAGTACATACAATAGAATAAGTGTAATTTCCACCTTTACTCAGAAAGATAATCAATAAAACCATTATTCCAGTAATCCTAGGAGCACTAGGAATTATTAAAAATAATACTTATAGATACATTAAGAAAATATTTTGTTTTTTAATACTGAAAAAAAAAATTAACTCAGGCCAAAGATATAGTAAAGGGTTTTATCCCACAGCAAATCAGGAAAACTGAAATAACAACAACAACAGCAATAATAATAATAATCGTAACCATTTTTTCAGTAATACCAGGAGCACTAGGAAGGATTGAAAAGAATAGCTATAGATAAGTTAAGAAAACCTCATGAAACGAAACGAAAATTCGCTGTGCCTTTTCTGTAAATATTTTTATGGCAGTTGTTCTGCTGAACTTTCTTCTATGTAATTTTGGGGGCGTCATTTAAAAAAATTTTGACATTTATAACCCTCTTCCACAGACAAATTATACATATAGAAACGTGTTAGGACTTCATAGAGACTATGAGGTATTATGGTGACTGTAATAAGAATGGTATGTAAGAATGTGTTGTTTTGGTTCAAGTAATGCTGTAGTATACTCGCGTCAGGAATTGTGGCTAGATAAGTTTAATTATGAGACAAATGAAGACTGGCCTTCTTCAGTCACCTTTTTCACACATTTATTGTTTTAAAATCTAAGAGTCTGCAAAGTTACTGATCCTGATCTGCCATCCCGGCCTCGGTCTCTTTCCCACCGCCGTAACATAATTTTCCTGTGCCTTTTCTATAAAAACGTTCATGGTGATTGTTTGGATAAACTTTTCTCTAGGAATACGCAGTATAGATTGTCGGCAATGTTTAATCATTCAGTCAGTTAAGTGCCATACGCGATACACGCTTGGGCGATCATGTCTCGAAAGAGACATGACTGACTGGGCAGAAGATTATCCCGCAGTAGGTTGCCATTGCTTTCTGCGGTAGACTGGTTGCCGACCAAGGCTATAGAACCCAATCTGTCCTGCTATTTAACCCATAACTGGAAGGAAGAGACAGATTAATACCTTTCCCAAGGGTATTTGCGCGTAAGTGAATACAATGGATTCAACTGGAATTCGAACTCGGCTCCCCGGCTTCTCGTTCGAGCCGATATCCACTGGACCACAACAGTTGAAATGGCTAGAGGTAACCGTAAGTTCTATGCTAATACTTTCTTCTATCGCATCTGCGGCTTCTAGCTTCCCAGTCAACTTTGATCTTCAAAAATGTAAATGCAATGTAAATCATTATCTTCTGTCTTTTTAACTCCTGTTCTTTTATTGGCCCCTCTCCTTAATAAAGATGTGCGGTGTAGTGCAGTGGATATCGGCTCGGAACGAGAAATTGGTGAACCGTGTTCGAACTCCAGTTCAAATTCCGTGCATTCACTTACGCGCAAATGCCCTTGGGAAAGGTATTAATCCATTTCTTCCTTCCAGTTATAGATTAAATTACAGGAAAGAATGGGTCCTATAGCTTTGGCTAGCAAACCAATCAACCGCAGAAAGTAATGGCCACCTAGTGCAGGGTAATCTTTTGTCTAGTCACTCATGTCTCTTTCGAGACATGATCGCCTAAGCGTGTATACATTTTTAATGTATTTAAACAACATATTTAATGTATATGGCCTCCAACATCTGAAGGTTCTTTTTATTGTGTGTATGAGTGAGGATTATCAGATATTGGAGGCCATGTACATCAAATCAAAACAACCCGCACTTAATAAAATCTCTTTTAAATCCGGAAATAACATATTACATTGCATTTGACTAGATGGTTTTGTTGTCATTTCGCGCTATCCCGCGGTGTGACGTCATAAAACCGCATCGCAAACTTAAGAACTGCGTTTATTATTTTTGGTAACTATTGCCGTTGCCAAGCGGAGTTTTATGTCAACACAAAATAAAATCGTCGGTGATGGTGGCTGTTATTGTGTTACCGTCTTGGTGACCTCTCTGAAGATGGCTCATGTGAGCCGAAAGTTTAGAAACAAATTAATAAAAAATTATCCAAATGTTGGAGAATTTTGGTCTTTATTTTCAACTGAAATTAAAGCCAAAATACAACGTTTAGAACGGCTCATGATTAAACATAATAGACATTCATTGTCTCCTATATTTAACAGTATATGTTTAGAAAAAAAAATATATATATAAGGCAATCTGTTTGTCTGTGTGCGACTGTTCCCTATGCACGCCTACATTTTTAAAGCTACGCCATTCAAACTTTCTAGGGACACATATCTACAGGGAAGCCAGG
Organism: Ascarosepion bandense; assembly: GCA_037127315.1. Taxonomy (NCBI): domain Eukaryota; kingdom Metazoa; phylum Mollusca; class Cephalopoda; order Sepiida; family Sepiidae; genus Ascarosepion; species Ascarosepion bandense. The sequence continues at coordinate 323,522 of JBBBDQ010001730.1, forward strand.
TCGACACATACTTTTTGAGTTTTAAGTTCAGCAATTTTTCCTTTCGCAATTTTTGGCCAATGGTGCCGATTGTTTACATTTTCTCCGTAAAACATCTAAGATCTAAGATGGTGTCTAAACTACGTTACAGAAATCAAATCACACGTGTCAAACGCGACTAAAATATTTTTTATTAAAAAAAATATGTGCCTTTATATTAAATTTTTATTCCGACGTTTTAAAAATTCATTTGTTCAACAAAAAACTGTAAATATCTTCCCCCGTAATTTTGAAACAAAAGAAATATTTTTAAAAAAAGTATTTTTTCAAACACAAACAAAATATGTAAAAAAAAAAGTGCTAATGGTTAATTTAATTATTTAATTTTTTTTTTTTTTTTTTTAGATTTAATATTTCATACTTCAGAAAATAAAATTTTTAAAAAATAGATCTTTTTTTTCGCTAAATATTTCATGCAGGAAATCAACTGTCTGTAATTTGTATGGCATTAATTTAACTTTTTCCTCTAAAATTAAATGTCTGCATTTAATAGGCTTGTTCCAACGAAAGGAATGAGTATAGAAGAAAAAGAGCGAGAAGCTATGAACGTTTTGTTTAAAGTGTAAATTTATTGTTGCTATTATTATTTAAATTATTTGCATTTTGTAAGATACATTAAGTGTCCATAATGGTATTTGTGACGCTACACGTGTTTCGAGTCTAAAGTTGACTCTCTTCAGGCGAATAAACTTGTGACTTCGCATATCGAGATCCTTATATATATATATATATATATATATATATATATATATATATATATATATATATACAGAGAGAGAGAGAGAGAGATAGAGAGAGAGAGAGAGGGAGTTTATAAAGGAAACATTCACACGTCATAAAGAAGGGGGAAAATAAAAAAATAAAAAAATAAAAAACTAAAGAAGACGTGTTGAGTTTTCCTTTATAAACTTCATATTGCTCTCTATATGGATTTACCTATTAATAATTTATATTAAGGAAATCTTGTTGGATCATCCCCTCCGTTTGCGGACTGACAACTATACCTATATATATATATATATATATATATATATATATATATATATATATATATTCTGTGTTTATATGTCATTTGCAACTGTGTATGTACGGGATATGAAAGCATGGATTACGGACTATACCTCTATGTGTGTGTGTGTGTGTGTGTGTGTGTGTGTGTGTGTGTGTGTGTGTGTGTGTGTAATTTTTATTAAAAACAGCTAATAATTTAATTTTTTTATTTAATTTTTTTTACGTTCTTATCATCATCATATAATTTATGGATTGTTTTATGCATATATCTAGAGTTATAAGAATGTTTTATTTATTACAGAGAACCAACATTATTTACGAACTCACGTGTCTCTTAGGGAAATGTCTTTTTGATCAAACCAAATTCAGAAATAATGATATTGGATAGAGTACAACATGCCTAACGCGGAGACGTATATCTCTCTGGTGATACATAGCCCAATAAGGTTTCATTTAAAACACTCCGTCCGTAACATACTTGGTAATAATAAAAATACAATTGCATCACCCACATATAAAATAAGGCTAAAAATACTGTAATCATTATTAATAAATGAGAAAAATGTCATTTAATTAATAAATAAGAAAAACATTAATAAAATATTATAATAATAAAAATTAATGAAATAATAAAAATTAATAAAATTAATGAAATTAAAAAATTAATAAATTTATTAAAATAATAAGAATTAATAAAGTTAAAAACTTAATAAAAATTAATAAAATAATAAAATTAATAAAATTAAACAAATAATAAAATAATAAAAAATTAATATAATTAATGAAATTATAAAATTAATAAATTTATTAAAATAATAAGAATTAATAAAATTAATTAAGAAAAATTAAGAAAAAAAGAAAAGTAATAAATAAGAAAAAAATGTCATTTAATAACACTTGTTGATAATAACAACTAAAACACTAAAAAACATAATAAAATCAGCAAAGTGTAAAATTAAGCTAAAAATAATGTATTCATTATCAGATAAGAATAATTCAATATTCAGTAATTATGAACACGGTTAGAATGTGCTGACCGTGTTTGGAAAATAAAATATTCCTATAAATTTGGATGTATAGATAGAACGATCCATATATTCAGTCAAATGTAGAATAAAATCCATCTTTGACAAAGACTAAGTATACAGCCGCAAGTGCTTGGACATACAGAAATTTCGAACAATTTCTACACAATTTATGTTCCGAAAAGAAGAAAATTATAAGCACACAATAAACATTAAATAACAAATATATCTCAGTCCATTGTCATTCGTATATATATATATATATATATATATATATATATATATATATATATATATATATATTTCTGAGTGCCCGTTATAGTGCAAATTACTTTTCACAAATCAGAGAGATGAATGAATCATATATATATATATATATATATATATATATATATACATATAGATATTATTTCTGAGTGCCCGTTATAGTACAAATTACTTTCCACAAATTAGACAGATTAATAAATCATATATATATATATATATATATATATATATATATATATATATAATAAATAGGTAGATATATAAATACAAAAAAGTCGAGACAGACACGTATGAACAAAAATAAATAGATAATGAACAGAATGAAAAGATAGATAGATAGATAGATACATACATACATACATACATACATATATGCATACATACATGCATACATAGATATGTACACAATTATAGATAGATAGATAGATAGATAGATAGATAGATAGATAGATATGAACACAATGAGATAGATAGATAGATATGAACACAATGAGATAGATAGATAGATAGATAGATAGATAGATAGATAGATAGATAGATAGATAGATAAACTATTTAACCACGTGACACTTCTTTCAAGATTGCCGGTAGTTAAATGTTGATCAGGTCATAAACACGCATATGAAATAATGATTTGAGACTATATACGCGTTTACGTCCGGTACTTAATTTAAATGTTCATGTAAAGAAACACAGCACACACACACACACACACACACACACACACACACACACACACACACACACTGGCACATGCACACAAACGCATTAAATGATTTTAAGTACTTGCATGGATATATATGTACTCTATGCATGTGTATTCTTGTGTATATCTGGGTGCCTGTTATAAGTGCAAATTACTTTTCATAATTCATTTCAAATGATGTTGATCCATACGGGGTTCCGATTAGGACATATTTCACAAAGTTCAATAAATTAAAATTATCCGAAAGAAAATCTTATCGCGGTGTAATGGTTAACAAGCTTGTCAGGCAGATCAGTTGCGACCTTTGAGTAACTTCGATGCTAACGAGTTATGCTATACGTGTGGCCTTGTGTCAAATTTAAGATACGATGAATAAACCACATTAGATAAGCGCCTTATTGCAAATTGATAGTTAGTAAATGCTCGTCATAATCGCGGCCTTGTGCCAGGATGAGTCAAATAGACACTGTCTACACATGCGTGCCCCGGAAAAATAAATAGAGTCTCGTGCAGACCTGCACATGTGTAGTACCTAATGAGCAGACAATTGTGATCGATAATCAATGCCATGATTCAGCGTTCATGTCTTGCCATTATCAATATCAACAGTTTGACGGTCTGGATGATGAGACACATGGGAGGATGGGGCCGGTGTTGGAAATGACTTGTGCTTCGAATCAGACAATTACTGATTACGTTTCTAAGAAGGAGAGTATTTTACTAATTAAAAATGTCTCAATTATTTTCCCTATCTATCTATCTATCTATCTATCTATCTATCTAGATAGATAGATAGATAGATAGATAGATATACTAGCAGTATAGCCCGGCGTTGCTCATTTGTAATGAAAGCTTTAAAACTAATCCATGGTCCTGGAGCTCAGACTCTTTGGACGTTGGCACGAAAGACTAAAAAACCATAGTTGTTTCCAGTTGACGCGAAACCGTAGACTGAAAGAAAAATGAATGGATGTATGTCAAATTTTGATTTCCTGGTATCGATATCAAATTTTCGGCACTCTTGTAAGAACTGCAACCTTGAAACTTCTGAATATCGTTTCTTATGGCTTTGTCTATGAGTGTATCAAATTTGATTAAAATCGGATCACTCCTTCTATATCCCGATTTTTTCGATTATCGATTTTTCGATATTTGTCGGGGGTACCTCGACACAAAACCTAGCTAAGAACACTCGCAGACGCTTATAGTACAACTGTGAAAATTTTAAAGAAAATTGGTTCAGCCGTTTTGGAGTCTATAGGTAACGGACACACACACACACACACACAGACATAGTTCCATTTATAAATAAGTTTAGATTATATATATATATATATATATATATATATATATATATATATATATAAAATAAAAAAAATATTTCGATATTTAAATCCGTTGGATAGCCATTAACGTATCTGATCATCCTTTTTGGATTTAATATATATATATATATATATATATATATATATATATATATATATATATATATATATAAGTTTTAAGTTCTACATTTGATATTCATCCGTTGCTTTAACACATGTGACAAGTATCTGACTTGAAACTATACCTCATTTTAAAAATATTGTCCCTCGGATTCTTTAAATCAATCATTCTTATTAAATCTCTGAAGAAGCTTCTTATAAGTGAAACATGTTAGATTAAAGACACTTTTTTCCTACTTGTTCTTTATTTATTCTATTCATCTTGTCGGATTCCGATCCATTTATTCAAATCATATATATATGTATATATTGTCATCCGCAGACAGATCTGTTTCGCCGTATCACAGGACGGTTAGACCCCGATTGCTTTTTTACCCAGGATTGAAACCCGACCGAAATGGCGTCAGTCGGCGACTCTACGGTAGAAGTAGGCAGAATTTTTAGCGCATATCATTATACGCGCCCAATAGCTATATATATATATGGCCAGATGATTGCGCTTAACTTGAAACAGTCTGTCTCTCCCGAGTGTTGACTTCAATGTTCACTCTTCTATATTTACATACGCTCTATCTCTGATATTGAGCACTTTATCCTATAAATATAGCACAACTTAAAACGATATTCCCAATGGTATTTGTGCGTAAGTGCACGCAAGGAATTTAACTGAAATTCGAACTCGACCCTCATTTAAGAATACTCTCTCTCATATTCTTTAAATCATTCGTCCTTATTAAATCTCTGAAGAAGCTTCTTATAAGTGAAACATGTTAGATTAAAGACACTTATTTCCTCCTTGCCATCTGTATCGTGTAGGATTTCGATCCATATATTCAACTCATATATATATATATATATATATATATATATATATATATATATATATATATATATATATATATATTGTAAAGTGCTCGATTTCGGTGAGAAGATAGAGCGTTGACAAGTACAAATAGCCCTGACGAGTGAGAACATCATAACGGTGTTCTCACGAAACTTCGAAGTTAGCATGTATCTGCTCAGTTAAAGAGAGAAACTCTTTGTACATACATATATATATATGTGTGTGTGTGTGTGTGTGTGTGTGTGTGTGTGTGTATGTGTGTGTGTGTGTGTGTGTGCGGTAATCTGAGAAGAGGAACAATATGATTAAAAAAGAGACAAGAGGAAAACTGTGTTTTGTTTTAACCAACGCATTTCGTCCACTGACGAAATTTATTGAGGTAAGTTTTTGCATCGTCAGTAGACAAAACTCCTCGGCTAAAAATACACATTTCCACATTTCCTCTTTTCTTTTTTTATCATATATATATATATATATATATATATATATATATATATACTAAAGAGTATTAGGTTAGGTTAAAATTTGATTTAAATTAGACCAGTAAATAGATGTACTAGAACGTACTTAAATGGAAATGAATCATTAACATGTATAGCTGTTAGATCATATGCATATATGCATACATGTGTGTGTGTATGTGTGTGTGTATGTGTCTGTCTGTCTGTCTATATTTCTGAGATGAGGTATTGTAATTATTTACAAGATTTACATTGTTCGAACTGTTGTCCTCATTTTCACTGCCACATTCACGACGTTTCGGCCTTCTTCAGAGAACATATTTTTTGAATTTCTAACCGAATCCTTTATTAAGTTCACGGGGCTAGATTGTTCTAATTCCACGAACAGTGCCTCTGGTTATCTCCGTTAATTCCTCTTGATAACACAACTCTCAAAATTTTAGTACAAAATTCTATCAAATATCACCTGAAGATGCCGAATCTTACAGCTGCCGAAACGGCGTGAACATTGCAATAACAATGAGGAAAAAACGATCCGAAAAATGTAAATAATGCAAACTCTTAAATTAATTTTTGAATATGATAGAAATGCACACATAAGTAGCAAATCATATCTACATATGAGAAATATATATATATACATCCCAATTTACATCGATATACAAAGGTGTACAAACAAAA
>JBBBDQ010001730.1:335000-337500 GCA_037127315.1 Ascarosepion bandense
CACTTCTTCGTAGATTCGTGGATATAATTAACTAGTAGTTGGTCATCCAAATAAATTTCATTGGAAAGAACTGACAAGGTCTGTCTATTCAATTTTTTAAATATATTTTTGTAAATTTTGGATAAGGTGACGAAGTTGTGGCTAGATTATCCGATGTTTATATTCTATTGCTTTTGCTTAATATTCTATTGTTTTTGCGAATTTTTGTACCAGTAGGATTCAAACGTGTGTCACCTAGTGACGACTAGGTGACGTGCGTCACCTAAGCGTCAATTAGACCCTTCGGCCACGAAGGACTCACAGCCAAACAAACCGAGCGATCTAAGTCACATAAGATGAATTGACTGTTTTCCCTTAAGGGACGCAAGTTCGAATCTTGCCGAATTTCTCGATTATTCAAGCCGGCAGATATATATGAATATAGTTTCATTATGTAAAAAAAAAAGATGTTTTATTCAAATACGAGTATCCATTGAAAAATAATGTTTTAAACAAGTACATAAAAAATATGTCGGAGTTAATCCATTTCGTAACGGATTTCGTAAAATTTCGGATACACACACACACACACACACACACACACACACACACACATATATATATTTATTTATAATTCATAATAAAACTATCGCCCGGTTCACACTCCACCCACGTCTATTGAACAGGTGTAGAGGATCATCCCTTGTTCCGTGTTGAGGATGTGGTTTTCGGCTTTCTCTCTTCTAATCTTTTCACTCTTACGTAGCCCCCTGCACATCAGTGGCGTTACCGCCTTGCTCGGGGTGATATGGTTAAAAAAAAAACAAAACATATGTTATCGCTATAAATATTATTGGCTCTACTTTGTATTCAGTACTTTTTAAATAATAGTGTTTCTTTAGATACGGAATATTATTCCATTCATACCTATTTAATGCTTCGTATATATATATATATATATATATATGTGTGTGTGTGTGTATGTGTGTGTGTGTGTGTGTGTGTGTGTGTGTGTGTGTGTGTTTGTGTGCGTGTTTGTATGTGTCGTGTCTGTGTGCGTGCGTGTGTATGTGTGCATCAAGCTGCATCAGTAATCCCACAGTCTGATTGATAAAAGCGGTATTAACTTGTCTGAATTCGACATAAACACATTAAATTTACACACACACACACACACACACACACACACACACACACACACACACACACACTATATGTATTTACAATTTATTCATCGATTCTTGATAATGACTTCGAAAGCCGAAAGAAAAATGAAAAATATATATATATATATTAACAATTTATTCATCGATTCTTGATAATGACTTCGAAAGTCGAAAGAAAGAATGAAATATATATATATAAGGAGTGAGAGAGACAGACAGACAGACAGGCAGAGACAGGAATAAGAATGTATATTTTGGCAGCAATTATCATCCACACATGTTTGGTTAAATATCCGAGAGAGACTGTCTGTATAATTTTTCAATTTTCGAATAAAAAGTTTATGTATTGTTTTCGAAGTTGTGGATACACAGTCTGAAACTCAAATTATGTAATTTTTAAGTACTTTCGCAGTCAATATCAAGTAGAGAAAATAACATTTTAATAACTGGTGTACACGGTTATATATATATATATATATATATATATATATATATATATATAAATTTAGTGTATCGAGGCAGCAGATAATTTTCCAATCATATACTGTTAAATATAAGAGACCTTGAATGTCTATTATGTTTAATCATGAGCCGTTCTAAACATCGTATTTTGGCTTTAATTTCAGGTGAAAGTAAAGACAAAAATTCTCCAGTATTTGGATAAATTTTTATTAAGTTAGTTCTAAGCTTTCGGCTCACATGAGTCATCTTCAGAAAGGTTACAAGGACGTTGACATAAAAACATCCACCATCAAAGACGATTTTATCTTCTGTTGACATAACACTTTGTTAAGCAACGATAACAGTTACCAAATATCAAACGCTGTTCGTAAATTTCGTAATGCGGTTCTATGCCGTCACACCGCGTGAGAGCTCGAAATGATAACAGAACCATATGTCTAAATGCAATATGTGCGTAGTGGCGCAATGGATATCGGCTCGGAACAAGAAATCGGGGGATCGAGTTCGAATTCCAGTTGAATTCCTTGCATTCACTTACGCGGAAATACCCTTGGGAAAGGTATTAATCCGTCTCTTCCCTCCAGTTATGGGTTAAATAATAGAACAGATTGGGTTCTATAGCCTTGGTCGGCATCCAGTCTACCGCAGAAAGCAATGGCAACCTACTGCGGGATAATCTTCTGCCCAGTCAGTCATGTCTCTTTCGAGACATGATCGCCCAAGCGTGTATCACGTATGGCACTTGACTGACTGAATGTGTTATGACCAGATTGAAATGTGATTTAATTAACTATGTCTTGTTTGGATTTAATGTAGATGACCTCCAATCTATCTATCTATCTATCTATCTATCTATCTATCTATCTATCTATCTATTTATCTATCTATCTATC
>JBBBDQ010001730.1:350000-357500 GCA_037127315.1 Ascarosepion bandense
ATAGATAATGAACAGAATTAAATGATAGATAGATAGATAGATAGATAGATAGATAATGAACATAATTAAATGATAGATAGATAGATAGATAGATAGATAATGAACAGATTTAAATGATAGATAGATAGATAGATAGATAGATAATGAACAGATTTAAATGATAGATAGATAGATAGATAGATAGATAGATAATGAACAGAATTAAATGAATAGATAGATAGATAGATAGATAGATAGATAGATAGATAATGAACTGAAAGAAATGCTAGATAGATAGATAGATAGATAGATAGATAGATAGATAGATAGATAGATAGATAGATAAATAATGAACTGAAAGAAATGCTAGATATATATATATATATATATATATATACTGAACATAGATAGATAAGATAGATAGACAGAAAGAAAGAGAGGAGGTGGGTGTAGGGAAGGAAGGAGAGCTCTTCTAAAAGCACAGAAATTCAAACAAAATCTCAACATTTCCATGCGACAACTGAACCCAATTCAACAACTGAAACTCCAATGAATCTCTTTTCCAGAATAAATAAACAACCGTAAATGACGACGCACGCCAGTCACTTAGAAGAATTCGGATTAAAGTTCAAATCAAATCTAAATACAAGTTTTTCTCTTACCTGTAAATAGTAGCAGTAAGTAATAGTTCCAAGCCTTCCAGTTATAACGTCCCATTTTGGTTTGTAAAATTGTGTAATTTTTTAAAGTCCTTGATAAATTGGGTTTTTTTTTTATCCGATAAGATTGGTTAAAATAAAAAGGAAAACAAAACAAAAATCCTGACACTTTTCTCCCAAGCGAGCGATTTAGGTAACGTGTATCAGAATTATACTCCAAAAGAAATAATGAATCTATAAATATAAATATATATATATATATATATATATATTTTTTTTTTTTTTTTTTTGGACAATGTGTAGATTTGATTATGAGTTTTTTTCTTTTTTATTAAACTCAAAATTGCATTTTTTATTCAATCTACTTTCTTCTGTATATACCGGCATAAAGTATCTCTTTTTTTTTTCAACAGATTTATTTTACGTGTGTGAGAGGTACTAAACTATTAGCAATACGTTATAACATTATCCTTACGAATTCAGCAGCGAGTAATTTTTTCTCATCAATAAACAATAAAAATGCTATTTATTGAGTGCCTTAACAATAACATTAGCAAATTTCCCCGGTGTAAAAGTCCTCAAATGCGCAGTGTTGTGGCTACGTGGTATGTTCGTGGTATGTTATTATTCCTTAAATACAAAATCTGTTACTCCATCCATACCAAAGCACTAATTACACGTGCAGATAAAACACCAAGTGTTATGCAAACTAAGCATATATATATATATATAATATATATATTATATATAAGTGCGTGTGTGATGGGGGGGGAGGCCGTGTGTATATACGGTCGTGTGTGTGTGTGTGTGTGTGTGTGTGTGTGTGTGTGTGTGTGTGTGTGTGTGTGTGTGTGTGTGTACGTGGGGGCGTGGGCACTTTTGTGTATGTGTTTATTTAGTTATTCACGGTAGAATCGTACGAGGCGTGTACATCGGCCTTCACACGCGCATTGCCGCGCATGGTGTGTCTGTCATTCTTAAAATCGCCGTAAATGTAAAATAAATCCTCAAAAACGTATATCCATGTTCCTGATGTGTATGGTGTAAAGGAGGATGCGATAGAAATTGGTAGAGAATTGGAGATATTATCCTTCTTTTTTTTTTTTTTTTCGTTTTTAAAAGCAACACGAAGCCGTTTTTCTTTTTTCCCCCTCTTCCTTTTTCTCTTTCTGTCTCTTGTATTCGTTCCTTCTTCAAAATTCTTTCTTCTCTCGCTTTTCCCCCCCCCTTAAGGTCCTCTCTTAGATTCTGCTTTGTGTGCCGTCGTTTTGAAAACGATGCTGTTTTCTCTCTATCCGACTTGGAAATATCCTTTCTTTTTTTTTTTGCGTACTTTTAATGCAAAATTTTGAGTTCTTTTTTAATCAAATTATTTATTTCCACATGTTTGTAAATCGGCTTTTTGCCATATAAAAACAGCTTTTTCATAAATTATAGTTAAGATATTTAAAAAAAAAATGTTTATTATAAAAATTCCTCTGGCCTCTATTACTTTCTGTGTCGGGTTTATATCTGATATAAATTAATGAACGTGTAAATTATTAATATTTTTTTCTTTTACCGTAATCTAACTTTTTGCTTTAAAAGAACCTTGGCATTTTCCAGTTTGATTGAATTTGAATAACTGCATTTACGCATTTTTAAAACATTATCATTTTACTTACTTATATTTTAAAAGATAAATAAATAAAGTCAAGAAACAGATTTTTGAAAATAGTTTTTTTTAGTTTCCGTTAACCGCGTGGCTTCAGAACCCTGCCAATGAACTCTTCCTACATTGTGGGTATCATTTGGAAGAAAGAGATTTAACACAAAATAGTAGATAGATAGATAGATAGATAGATAGATAGATAGGTAGGTAGGTAGGTAGGTAGGTAGGTAATTTTTTAGAGCATCCTGAACAGCTCCAAAGAGCACAACAATGACGGCGAAGACCACAATAAATAGTGATCAGAGCGCAACGCTGTGTAAGTGTTTTCTGTACAAGACGAACGACAGTAACTAAGTTACAAGTCGTAGTAGCGGTGATAATAGTTCTCGGCCACTGTGTGTGTGTGTGTGTGTGTGTGTGTGTGTGTGTGTGTGCTACTGTGTACACACAAATGCGCGCGTGTAGATACAATAATTAAGATATGATAGATAGATAGATAGATAGATAGATGATAGATAGAGAAAATGAAGACTTCGATAGATAGATAGATACGAATAGATAGATAGATAGAGAAAATGAAGACTTCGATAGATAGATAGATAGATAGATAGATAGATAGATAGATAGATAGATAGATAGATAGATAGATAGAGAAAATGAAGACTTCGATAGATAGATAGATAGATAGATAGATAGATAGAGAAAATGAAGACATAGATAGATAGATAGATAGATAGATAGATAGAGAAAATGAAGACATAGATAGATAGATAGATAGATAGATAGATAGATAGATAGATAGATAGATAGAAAATGAAGATAGATAGATAGATAGATAGATAGATAGATAGATAGATAGATAGACAGAAAATGAAGACATAGATAGATAGATAGATAGATAGATAGATAGATAGATAGATAGACAGAGAAAATGAAGACATAGATAGATAGATAGATAGATAGATAGATAGATAGATATAAACAGACTGAGATAGATAAAAAAAAGAAAGAAAGAAAGAAAGAGAAAAGAAAGAAAGGAAAAATTCGACCAAAGATGAGGACCGATATAATAGGTATTTATATCATTTTTCGGGTTTGGTAAACGAATACGACGAGTCTCGCAGTTGAGCAAAGGGAAGCCGCCGTCCCCTTTCGTGTCATCATCAACAACAACAACAACAATAATGATTATTATTAGGATAAGAGGGAGTTTATTTCTTTCTCCTTTTACTTGTGACTTAGTGTTGACTTCTTCTGTCTCTGTCAACGTCCAAACTCACCCGACCCACTCTCGATCTCTTTCTTTTTCTCAACGCCTTTAACCAGTCTGTCTTTTTCTTTTTTTTTTTTTTTGGAGCGGCACAATTTTGATTCCAATAAATCGTTCGATCTCAATTGATTCATATCTCTCTCTCTCTCTCTCTCTCTCTCTCTCTCTCTCTCTCTCTCTCTCTCTCTCTCTCTCTCTCTCTCTCTCTCTCTCTCTCTCTCTCTCTCTCTCTCTCTCTCTCTCTCTCTCTCTCTCTCTCTCTCTCTCTCCCCTCTCTCTCTCTCTCTCTCTCTCTCTCTCTCTCTCTCTCTCTCTCTATATATATATATATCAGTTTTCATTATCTGTTTGTAATTGAGTTGATCCGCATCTATCTATCTATCTATCTATCTATCTATCTATCTATCTATCTATCCATCTATTCAGTCTGTTCATATCTATCTATCTATCTATCTATCTATCTATCTATCTATCTATCTCGGTCTGTTCATATCTATCTATCTATCTATCTATCTATCTATCTATCTATCTATCTCATTCTCTTTATTATCTATCTATCTATCTATCTATCTATCTATCTATCTATCTCGGTCTGTTCATATCTATCTATCTATCTATCTATCTATCTCATTCTCTTTATTATCTATCTATCTATCTATCTATCTATCTATCTCATTCTCTTTATTATCTATCTATCTATCTATCTATCTATCTATCTATCTATCTATCTATCTATCTATCCCAATCTCTTCATTATCTATATATCATCTCGTTCTATTCAGATCTTTTTTCTATATATTTCTTCAGAATTCTTCGTTGCTGAAACTCTCTCTCTCTCTCTCTCTCTCTCTCTCTCTCTCTCTCTCTCTCTCTCTCTCAACGTTTCTTGTACTCTAAATTGTGAGACAGCCCCTTAAGTTTAACTGAATGAAAGAGTGTGGCAGGAATGGGTGTAGTTAAAGAAGGAAACGATAGCAGGGGTTGTTGTTGTTGTTGTTGGTGGTGGTGGTGGTGTTGGTGGGTAGACGCGGTTCAAGCGGCGGAGGCTTAAAGAAGTAGAGTTAGAAGTAGGGAGACATTGAAAATTGCTACCTCCGTTCGCGCGCACCGGTCGCAAGATCTGCATAGGGGCGTAGACATGAGGATCATACATGTGTTGTTATTTACTAAGCTTACCTCAACTCACTCTTGGCACAAGGCCATAAGTTTTGAGTGTCCAACGAAAATAGCATTCGCTGCTCAGTCGTAATGGTCAACCAGACTAGCTCGCTAACGATTCACTCACGCCGTGTATAAGTGCGCGCGTGCACGCACGCACGCACGCGCCTTCGCTGCATTTGACTCTTATACTTGGACGATGAAAATATTTCCGCTTCTCACAGCAATATATAAACATGAAACAGTAGAGTTACGTAAAAAGTCATAAGTAAGTAATGAATGTGCGTTGTGGTACAGTGGATATCGACTCGGAACGAGAAACCGGGGAGCCGAGTTCGAATTCCAGTTGAATTCATTTACGCGCAAATACCCTTGGGAAAGGTATTAATCCTCCAGTTATGGGTTAAATAACAGGACAGATTGGGTTCTATAGCCTTGGTCGGCAACCAGTCTACTGCAGAAAGCAATGGCAACCTACTGCGGGATAATCTTCTGCCCAGTCAGTCATGTCTCTTTGGAGACATGATCACCCAATCGTGTATCACGTATGGCACTTAACTGACTGACTGAATATAATAGTTAGAAACATGATTAAGACTGCTACTGGGCATAAAGTGGGGGATCATTTTCTATTGTTATTAAGTAATAAACTGATGCCCCTCTAATTACTACTTAATAATATAATACATATCTTCTTCCTCTAGCTATGAGTCAAATAACAGGACAGTTTGGGTTTTATATTCTTGGTCGGCAACCAGTCTACCGCAGAAAGCAATGGCAACCTACTGCGGGATAACCTTCTGCCCAGTTAGTTATGTCTCTTTCGAGACATGATCGGCCAACCGTGTATCACGTATGGCACTTAACTGAGTGATGAATGCTTCTGTGAAAGTCGTAGAAATAAGTACAAACTTTAAATATAAGTGGCGGGTTTTGAAAAGTATTTGAGCAAAAAAAAAAAAAAACGAAAAAATTTTCTATTGAAAAAAGCCTTCCCTTAAAACAACTAGAAGCTGACGTTTACTAATATCTGCATACCTAACAGAAGCGCCGTATTGTCATGGATAGTGGCTTGGAATGAAGATTCGGAGTGCAGAGTTCGAATTCTGGTTGAGCTAATTCCATTCATTTATGTGCTAATACCCTTACGAAATGTATGAATCGAGCATTTCTCTCTTTCTTAAATAATAATAATATTTCTTCTTATTATTATGTATGCTTATTAGGGGGAACGGAAGAGCAATTAATCAGAGAACCAAGTTCAAATTCCAGTCGAGTTCATAACATTCACTAACGTGGGAAAAAGTATGAATCCAACTCTTAATTCTTTCTTATTATTCTGTCTGCTTATGAGGAGGCACGGATTGGGCAAGGATTGGGGAATTGGAGGGCCGAGTTCGAATTCCAGTCGAGTTCATTACATTCATTTACGTGTTAATACTCTTGAGAAAGGCATGAATCCAACTCTTCTTTCTTTCTTATTATTATGTGTGCTTATTATAAGTCATGGTAGAGTAATGGATTATGACTCGCATTAAGGAATCGGGGAGCCGAGTTTGAATTCCCATCGAGTTCATTACATTCGCTTACGTATTAATACTCTTAGGAAAGGCATGAATCCAACTCCTTTTTTTTTCTTATTATTATATGTGCTTATTAGGAGGCATGATAGAGTAATGGACTGTGGCAAGCATTGGGGAATCGGAGAACCGAGTTCGAATTCCAGTTTAGTTCATAAAATCCACTTACAGTACTCTTGGGAAAGGCATGAATCCAATTTTTTTTTCTTTCTTTCTCGCTTGCTTTCCTTCTTCTAATTAAGTGAGTCGGTTAGGAGGCACGGCAGAGTAAGGGATTCCGGTTTGGATTGAGGAAACGGAGAGCTGAGTTCGAATTCCAGTCGAGTTCATTGCATTCACATATGTGCTAAGGGAAAAATCATTTTTTCTTATTATTAGTTAAGCTGACTCCGAATCCTAAATTCTAGTCCAATGAGGAAAGTTATGAGTTCATCTTATCTCTGGGTTCTGCAGTTTTGGGTGGTAAATATATTATTGCTGCAAATGTAGTTTTTAGTATATAACCGTCTTTGAGTAGACGCTTCGTTTATTTTTTTAAACAGTTACCCTCCCGTAATCTCAAAAAATAAGAAAGAAAATTTATTAAAGAAATTATGCCTTCAGTCAGGTTTTGAGCGTACGTCCCCTTTACAGGGGAAACCAACTTCTAATCCGGTCGGCTTCAAAAGTGCTTCACAATTAAACAATATCTATTATTTATAAATATATAAACATATAGATGAGTGTGTGTGTGTGTGTGTGTGCGCGCGTTCGCGCGGGAGTGTACACTACCGGTCATAATAAATAGGCAACCCAAGTTTTTTAAAAGAAATGATGTATTTCATACTATTTTTGAGTGGATAATTCTAAATGAAAATAGGATGGTTCTTTTGTTATTATTATTTCGTAAAATTTTACAAGGCAAATAGCGACAATTTATCCATCGCACCCTGTAGATTTGTTTTATATAAATATATATATATATATATATATATATACTACCGGCCATAATTATTAGTCTACCCCAGTTTCAAAAACAATGATGTATTTCATACTATTTTTAGTATCTATTGCCAAGTGAATAATTCTAAATGAAAATAGAATGATTCTTTTGTTATTATTACTTTGCAAAATCTTACAAGGCAAGAAAGCAAAGATGAACTCGTCCGAATCACCCTAAATTTTCTTCATTTTTACATTGATGAAACTGCAATTTAGGATATT
>JBBBDQ010001730.1:377500-465000 GCA_037127315.1 Ascarosepion bandense
TATCTATCTATCTATCTATCTATCTATCTATCTTTTTCTATCTTTCTATCTATCTATCTATCTATCTTTCTATCTATCTATCTATCTATCTATCTATCTATCTATCTATCTATCTATTTTTCTATCTATCTATCTATCTATCTATCTATCTATCTTTTTCTATCTATCTATCTATCTATCTATCTATCTTTTTCTATCTATCTATCTATCTATCTATCTATCTATCTATCTATCTATCTATCTATCTATCTATCTATCTATCTATCTATCTATCTTTTTCTATTTTTCTATCTATCTATCTTTTTCTATCTATCTATCTATCTTTTTCTATCTATCTATGTATCTATCTATGTATCTATCTATCTAACTTTTTCTATCTATCTATCTATCTATCTATCTATCTATCTCTATCTATCTATCTATCTATCTATCTATCTATCTATCTTTTTCTATCTATCTATCTATCTATCTATCTATCTATCTATCTTTTTCTATCTATCTATCTATCTATCTATCTATCTATCTATCTCTATCTATCTATCTATCTATCTCTATTTTTCTATCTATCTATCTATCTATCTATCTATCTATCTATCTATCTATTTTTCTATCTCTATCTATCTATCTATCTATCTATCTATATCTATCTATCTATCTATCTATCTATCTATCTTTTTCTATCTATCTATCTATCTATCTATCTATCTATCTTTTTCTATCTATCTATCTATCTATCTATCTATCTATCTTTTTCTATCTATCTATATTATGTAAAAATAAGACAACAATGAATTTTGAAAGAAATCAAAATAATCAATCAATATGCGAGGTCTGATCAGAAAATGTCGGTACTGGTTCTATAAAATGAAAACTACAATACATATCAATTTGGCAATTAATCTCCTTCGAAATAGTCCCCTTCTGAAGCAACACACTTAACAAGCGTCGTTTCCAGTAATGGAAGCATTTTCGGAACTCTTCGTCGTGTTCTCCTGGATTTCCTCAAAGTCTTGAAATTTTGTACCTTTTCATGTGGGACTTGATTTACGAAAAGGAAAAAGTCGCAAAGGGAGATACCTGGGGAATATGGCGGTTGCTGGGAGAATGTTGCAACTTGGCCAAAAACTGTTGCACAGACCATGGTCTCTGATGGAAACCCTACATTGATGGGTCACACTCGACACACTTTCCTTCCAAACGCTGCTATAAACAGCGTGAGTGAGCGAGAACGTTATAACTTAAGACGCATGCTCTAGAGCGTTCAAGATCAGTCTGTGCCAAGCGAACTCACTCTGTAAATAACTTCAATCTGTTACCATAACAACCAGCCGGATACATTTTGATCGGAACTCGTATAAATATAGATATAAATCATAATACATAAAAATGAAATGAAAGAAATAATAATTGTGAATTATATTGAATTATTATTTTTCTTTATTTACTTTTTTATTCGTTAAACTTAGAATGCTTCAATTTTTTGGAGCTTTGTAAAAATGTGATTAACGTACTTGAGTTAAACACTTGCAAAATGGGTCTATTTGGTCCAGCACAATCGAGACAAGCGATGGTTCAGAAAGGGCAAGATACACCGTCGGTTCCAAAACAAGATCGATTCGGCAAGAAAGTCATGTTGTGCGTTTGGTGGAACTTTGAAGGAATCGTGTATTTTGAGTTGGTTCTGAATGGTCGTGCCATCAGTACCGAAATTTACTGTCAGCAACTTGAGCGGGTCTACGAAAAGTTGAAGCAAAAGTACCCGGCTCTGATCAACCGAAAGCGCGCTTTCATGCAGCAGGACAATGCCAAGCCACACACCGCCAGGAAGACCAAAGACAAGTTTGAAGAGCTGGACGGCGTTGAGGTTCTGCCACATCCAGCCTACAGTCCTGACTGTGCTCCATCAGATTACGGCCTTTTCCGCTCAATGCAACACTTTCTGAAGGGCCGCCGATTCGACTCGTTTGATGAAGTCGGGGAAGCGTGTCAAGAATTCTTTGATTCGAAGCCGGCTGAATGGTAAATTGATCAGATCCGAAAGCTTGCAGATCGATGGCAGAAAGTCTTGGAAAATGATGGTCTTTATTTTGAGCAATAATTTTTGTTGTTTTTGCGAGTAAAATTTCCACTTTTTGCAAGTGTTTTCTGGCAACCTTAGATTGCTTGGCGAGTAAAATTTCAATTTTTTGCAAGTGTTTACGAACTTTTGGGACACCCTAATAATAAGTGAATAAAGTAATGCTTCCACAAAACAGAACTTTTCTTATGTGACCTGTCGCCGAATTTAATATTTTAAACACATCTTGCAGGTTATTTTCTAAACCACACGCAGCACGCGGGCCGCAGTTTGCAAAAACTTGCTTTAAATTTTGAAGTTTTTTCTTTGTTTTTCTTTTTCTTTTTTGTAAACAAAATTCTTCTTAGGATCTGATACAAAAAAACCTGGAGTTGTGACATCTTACTGACCATATCTCGCAAGCCATTGATGTGTTAATTTCCTCTCCAAAAAATCGATATTTCGGTGATATTATAGCGAAATTACAGTAATGTACAGATA
Source organism: Ascarosepion bandense (assembly GCA_037127315.1). Lineage (NCBI taxonomy): Eukaryota > Metazoa > Mollusca > Cephalopoda > Sepiida > Sepiidae > Ascarosepion > Ascarosepion bandense. The sequence goes on from JBBBDQ010001730.1 coordinate 380,058, forward strand.
CACAGTACTGCTTAAACACTGTTATTTGCGAATTCCCTCGCACTTGTCGCTAGTGGAACTCTCTCTTCCGACACCCTGCTTCCCAAGCAAATTAATACCGATAACATTTGTCAACACGATTTTTTGTGTGATGAAGCAAAATACGTTTTTTAGCTAATTTGATGGTGCAAAAATTAACTTAGATTATCATGCTTAGATATCTGTTTTTACTGTACTGAAATTGCACATTTTTTTACTGTACTGAAATTGCACATTTTTGGAAAAAAAGAACAGTTTACGATCGTGGCTGATTGATTGCAACCTTTAGTTGATAAAAGCCGTAGAAACCCATAAAAAATTCAGATAGTCCGAGTAATTTATGTCAGTTACCTGAAATAAACTATTTTTATAAGAAAAAAATTGTTTTTGAGTCAAAAGTTTTAAAATAGAAATACCGAATTTTTCCAGTTTATCGCCAAAATTCAAATTAACTGATAAACCTTATCAGTAATACGCTAATATGAGTATTAAGGTTCATAGATAGATAGATAGATAGATAGATAGATAGATAATAGATAGATAGATAGATAGATAGATAGATAGATAGATAGATAGATAGATAGATAATAAAGAGAATAAGATAGATAGATAGATAGATAGATAGATAGATAGATAGATAGATAGATAGATAGATAACATACTGATATCTGGGAGACTACTAGTATCGGAAGAGATGCCTGAGAGGGTTCGGGAAACATTTCTGTGAAGCTCGAGATATTCCATCAGTAGTGAAAACCTTAAAATCAAAATTCCTTCAACGACAGTTTCGCGTGTCGCAGAGAAATGCTTGCGGCTGACACTCGATAAGCTGCCGTTCGTTCAGACCTTAAGACCCATGACAAGCAAATGAGCAAGCAATTCAACGTCGATATGCAAGAGAAACCTGAAGAAGACGAGTTTGAAGAACGTCTTGGCTTCAGTTACTGTGCTCATATTTCATACGATTTGCAAAATCAACAAGCATATTATTTGCATTTGACTTAGCTGTGTGCGTACATTGAAAAACTGAAATCGTTCATGAAATCGAATTTTTTCATTCAAATTAACATAAATAAACCTAATTTTACTCAACAATAAGCCTGTTTAGTTTTATTTGCCTAGAACATGTAGCTACTCAGATATTTACACAAGCATATCTATCTATCTATCTATCTATCTATCTATCTATCTATCTATCTATCTATCTATCTATCTATCTGTGTGTGTGTGTGTGTGTGTGTGTGTGTGTGTGTGTGTGTGTATCTAAACTTATTTATAAATGGAACTTTGTGTGTGTGTCCGTTACCTATAGACTCCGAAACGGTTGAACCGATTTTCTTGAAAATTTACACAGTTGTACTATAAGCGTATGCGAGTGTTCTTAGCTAGGTTTTCTGTGGAGGTACCCTAGATGAATATCGAAAATCGATAATCGAAAAAATCGGGTTATAGAAGGAGTGGTCCGATTTTAATCAAATTTGATACACTCATAGACAAAGACATAAGAAACGCTATTCAGAAGTTTCAAGGTTGCAGTTCTTACAATAGTGCAAAAAATCGAAATATATATATATATATATATATATATATATATATATATATATATATATTAAAAAGTAATATTTAAAAAAATTTTTTTCTTTAGTTTCTTTCTTTTTCCCTCCCTTCCTTCTTTTATCTCTCTTACCACCTTTCTTCCGTGTTGCTTAAACTTAGGTCGATTTAACACGGCTGTCTGTTAATTTTTAGTTACATTCTCCCTTTTTTTTGCGAACCCAGACGATGTCAATTTTTTTTTCTTTTCTTATTTATTTGATTTTATTCTATCTTTTTCTTTTTCTTTTTCGTTTTCGTTTTCGTTTTCTTTTTCTTTCCCTTTATTTTTATTTTTATTTTATTTTATTTTATTATTTATTTATTTTTTAATTTCTTTGCAATCTATTTAAAAAGGAAAAGTAGACTAATTTTTCTCCAGTTTCTGAAAGGTTTTTTCTGTTGCTGAGGTGATGTGTCGTCCCCCGTGGGGATCTTCATATCGAAATGGCCATTCATCATCTTTGAATTAATCCTTTTTTAATATATATATATATATATATATATATATATATATATAAGGCAGATGTTTGTGTGTGTGTCTGTTTATCTGTCTGTATGTTCTTTATACAAATCCACAATCTTTATCCGATTCTCACCAAACTTCACACAAATATTCTTTAGGCTGAGTCTGAGCTCCAGGACCGTGGATTATTTTTAAAGCTTTCATTACACCCGAGCAACGCCGGGCTATACTGCTAATATATATATATATATATATATATATATATATATATAATTGTTTTCCAACTAAAAAAATATTCAAAAGCTCTACAGTACATATGCATTAAGCACTTTTAATACAATTGTGTACTGCTCTAAGTTAATTATAGCCAAAAATTGATTAACAATAATTATATATATATATATATATATATATATAATAATAATAATAATAATAATAATAATAATAATAATTGTTATAATATATTTCAGTCCGTCTCGAAATATATATATATGAAAGCACAACACATCATTTTTAAAAAAGTAAATGAAATCATGGTCTGAAGAGAGGTATATTCGCCTGTCGAAATAAATTATAATTTATAACCACTTTAAATGAGATACTTCTACTAATCCGCTGAAAAAAAAATACCCTCCAAAACAGCATAGTATGAAGAAAAAAGGACCCAAATCTTTAATCCTTTCTAACAGGTTCGAAATTTTGGTAAAAAATAATCTTGTTTGTATTTTCATTAGCGAATTACCAATTCGTTCCCGGAGTTTACAATGGATAAAGTAATATTACGTAACTAGGGTTTTTTCCAGTGAAAAACACATTGATTTGGAAATTCTTGCAAAAATCAAATAATTGTCAGATTTTAATAAAACTTTCAAGACAACTGAAATTATTTTTGAAATTTTATTTACAAAATTCGTGGTAAAAATGTTTTTTTAAATGTTAGCTATCCCCTCCACATAGATTCATGAAATGTTCAAGAAATTAAACTTTTTAACACAAATTTGTTTTATTAGTTAAACGCAGGACTCATTGGGAAATGTAAATCATCTAATACCTTATTCAATCATTGATCCTTGTTTTTCTAAAAATCGGCTCCGAATAGTAAAATAAAAAATAGAAAAAATTTCTAATTATTCAATTAGATAAGTTTTTAATTGCTTTTATAGATAATAAATATTAAAAACATTATAGATTAAAGAAAAATAAAATTTCGAGGAAAAGTGAAATTTTAAAAATTTTAGAAATGAAAAAAAACAAATCTCAAAATGTTATATTGCAATCAGTATGATTTCTATTTAAAATACACTAGAGTCTTTTCCTTACCAGAAATAGTGAATTTAATCATTTAGGTTTCAACTAAAAGTAAAAAGCTGTTTCAAAATATCTTTTTTATCAATTCAATTTAAAAGTTATGTATCGAAAATGAGTGGATTGGATGATGCTCTTCGTTTTAGGAATTGGCATCATCATCATTCACACACACACACACATATATATATATATATATATTATTTATTCATAAATTATAACATGGATATGTTACAATATCACTACAAAAGTAGCCATTTTGTTTCAAAATTGTGTTTCAAAAGTAGCCATTTTGTTTCAACATTCATTTAAGAACCATCACATCACTTGAAAAGACACAAAAGTGTTGAAACAAAATGGCTACTTTTGTAGTGATATTGTAACATATCCATGTTATAATTTATGAATAAATAATATTATTAGCTCTACTTTTGCATTGAGCACTTTCTTAAAAATAGTGTTTCTTTTGACAAGGGATATTATTCCAACAATGCTTGTATATATATATATATATATATATATATATATATATATATATAGGAATTATAATATATATAGGAATTATAATATATATAGGAATTATAATATATATATGAATAGAATAAATAAAGAACAAGTGGATATCGGCTCGGGACGAGAAACCGGGAAGCCGAGTTCGAATTCCAGTTGAATCCATTGTATTCACTTACGCGCAAATACCCTTGGGAAAGGTATTAATCCGTCTCTTCCTTCCAGTTATGGGTTAAATAGCAGGACAGATTGGGTTCTATAGCTTTGGTCGGCAACCAGTCTACCGCAGAAAGCAATGGAAACCTACTGCGGGATAATCTTCTGCCCAGTTAGTCATGTCTCTTTCGAGACGTGATCGCCCAAGCGTGTATCACGAATGGCACTTAGCTAAAAGAAAAAAAGATAAATGTCTTTAATCTAAAATACACTTTTTCCTACTAGTTCTTTATTCTATTCATCTTGTCGGATTTCGATCCATGTATTCAAGTAATATATATATATATATATATATATATATATATATATATATATATATATATATTCAAGTAATATATATATATATATATATTCATTAAGTAATATATATATATATATATATATATGTTCAAGTAATATATATATATATATATTCAATAATATATATATATATATATATATATATATATATATATATATATATATAATATATTTACGCACTCGCTTGTCGATTGAGCAGTATGGAGAAATGGAGAAATTTAAAAACGGTAACTACTCACTGCTAATTACGCATCGTTCATTCAGTAATGAATTCGAACGCTCTCGGCTACTGGCGTATGTTTTCATCGTGTATATGACACGCTAAAATCTACCTTACTTCACCGAGCTTGATGTAGAATCACCGACTGATGTTAATTCGGTCGCGTTTCAACACTGGCCAGAAGCAATCGGATGTCTAACCGTACTGATGAGCTATATATATATATATATATATATATATATATATATATATATATATATATATATATATATGTTGTTAAATTTTAATAGCATGTGTAGAAACAACTAACAGTTCTATGAGTAGAAACAACTTACAATTCTATGTTTTTTATTTTTGTGTTTTTTTTATAATATTCACCTAATACAAGACCCAAGAGTCACCCAAGATAGTAGGACACAATGTGGAGTTGTATTAACGAATGCAAAAGTAAAATAACAAGCAAGCTAAACCAAAACGTTTAAGTTGTAAGACGTTAGGAGCATAAAGTTGAAGTAGATTTTCGGAGGCACCGGAAACCTAATCCTTAACTGTAAATAAGGGATAAACCTCTACCTATTTAAAAAAGAAAAAAGAAAACGAGAGGAGTATGAACCGGACGATAGGTGAGCCTATCTACTCCTATTGGGAGGAGGAGAAAGATTAATTAATTGGTGAAAAACAATCAAGAGTTCAGGCGTTGACGTTATGAGTATAGAATTGAAGTAGACTTTTTTCTTTTTTTTTTTTTTTAATCATATCACTCCGAGCAAGACGGTAAGGCTACTGATGTGCAGGGGTCTACATAGGAGTGAAAAAATTGTAAAAGAGAAAGCCGGAAACCACATCCTAAACAGGAAACAAGGGATGAGCCACTTCACCTGTTCAATAGACGTGCGTGGAATATGAACCGGGCGATAGTTTAGTCTATCTACTCCAACTGAAAAAAAAAAAAAAAAAAAAAGAAAAGAGTGAAAAGATAAGCCGGAAACCACATCCTAAACATGAAACAAGGGATGAGCCTTTTCACTTGTTCAATAGACGTGGGTGGAGTGTGAACCGGGCGATAGTTTAGTCTATCTACTCCAATTGCTTTAGAAGAAACCGGAAGCCGAATCCTGAACAACAAACGGACCATAGACCAACATATCCAATCAAATTGAATAAAAAAAAAAATAGTAAATAAAATTTGAAAGGAGTATAGAAATGAAATCGACTTTAGAAGGAACTAGAAATGCAAATCGAAACATGAACCAAGGGATGAACCTCTGCCTAGAATATATAGTTACTCAGATATTTACATCTCAAACGATATCAATATATTTTTAAAACACTTAAATTTGTAAACTTCAGTAATCTCCTGAAAAACTCTTTAAATGTAATTTTTTTTTTTAATCGTTTCACCCCAAGCAAGGCATTCCACTGCCACTACTGCGCTTGGGGCTACATAGGGGAAGGTAAATAGGAAGAGTGGTTAGATATAGGAAATGTCAGAAGTGGGGGTGATAAGTAGTTGGGAGGATGGGAAGAGTGTTTGAAAGAATGGAAGTGAGTTATTGTGTTAGGAGTTGTCTATTGACCTTACATTTAAACTCCTGGAGATTGTAGCCGTCGCGGAAGCAGTCATGTGGAAGGGAATTGCAGAGTCGGGAAGTGCGAGAAAAGAAACTGTTGGAGTAGAAGTTACGGTTGTATTTTATCGGTTTCACTGTAAAAGGGTGGGATCTAGTTGCTAATCTAGTATCTCGTGCAAATTCGTATTTAGGGAGCACCGGTGATCTAAGTTCATCGGAGCAGAAACCATGGAAGTATTTATAGAAGAGACACAGGGAAGCCACGTCGCGCCGGTGAGAGAGAGACTGCAGGCGGTCTGCCAAGTCAGTATCGATCACATTACAGACCCTCCGCTGTACCTTGTCGAGAAGCCCAAGGAGAATAGCAGGGGCACTCGATCAGATATGGCAACAGTATTCAATGCACGGGCGGATGGTAGATTTATAAATGTGCAGGGTAGATTCAAACGGAAAAAACGTCCGGGCCCTGCACAGAGAACCGACTTTCATAGCAGCGGATTTAGCAATGTTTTATCAATTTAATTCGACAGTAACCCCGTCAATGAATGCTTATGTTCCTGAGTGCAAACGCCTATTTTCATAATTATCATTAATATATTCCCCCTTTTCTGTTGCGTATGGGATATTTTGCCCACAAAGTGTTAAAATATTGCTGACGCATTTTTGACTCCAATATATTCAAACAGTTCAAAAGGTATAATTACTACCGTTATAGTCTCATCATCAGAATGTACTTTTATTTGCCGATTAACTAAATCTATTTTTGATTAAAAAAAAAAACAACGTTTGTTGGCAACTTTAGAGATATACTGATATTTGGTATAAGATAGCGATCAGTTTTTGTAATACTATAAAGAGAGCGCTAATTACCGTGAGATTTTGAATCAAGATAAAAGAGATTTTGCTATTGACTTTTAGAAAGGAGACAACCCTAGAATTCATCAGGTTTATTGACTGTTTCTTGTGCTGTTAATGTTTCTACTAAAATCTGTTTCATTTTTAGCAAAAATTGGATCGTGGCTTCCTACATATCGCTACAATATTTTTAAATATAATTTTGAAAGTTTATTATTATTATCATTATGTTATTTTTCATCATATTTTTATTTCTGCTATGGTCGCACCACCTAAGTCAAGAAGATCTAAGGCAGGTCGTGGTGTGTTGCTATGGGTCCATTTCATGTGTTTTCATATCTCCCTAACATCCCAAGCGTTACATAGACAAAGTTCTCCTTAGTGTGTGGGCTGTACTTAACAAGACAATGTTTTTTATATCTCTTAAGCTGGGGTTTCCAGGGATTCTATAGTCTACAAGGAAGACTCGGGAACCTACTACTAATAAGATTTTATAGAATACGTTTCACTATTTTTCGGTTAACTCCTTGGTCTTTTGAACAGAAGTAAAGGTTTATCTTTTATTTCCTATTTAGGGTTAGGGTTAGGGTTAGGGTTTTCTCTAAAGTCTTTTCCTTATCATTTACTTCCAGAAGCCCCCCCCCACACTTAGTGACATTATTACTTGTTATGGTGAAACACACCTATTCCTCAGATAATGGACTCACCCTCCTATCGTAATAAGAGTTAATGGAAGTTCATTGGAGTTCTTTAGACCTCTATGTGAGTTCAGTAGAACTACTTCTTCTTCTTCTTCTTCTTCTATGTGCCCTGTCCCTTCAGGACGTAGGCGATCATGGATCTCCACGTCTCCCTATCCCTTGTGGCTCTTAGTATGTTTGCTCCTGTTGCTCCTGGCAACCCCCGTTCCGTCATCCACCTGATCAAACTCTGCAGATATGTTATCCGCTGCCTTCCTCTGTCTCTCCTTCCTTCTATCTGACCAGTCAGTATCAGGTTCTCCAGGCTCTCCTTCCTCATTGCATGTCCCAGGAACTTCAGTTGTCTCTTCCTGATGCTCAGCATCAATTTCCTTTTTGTTGCCATTCTTTCTAACACTTCGTCGTTGCTTGCATGCTCAGTCCACGATAAAAAAAACAACGTTTGTTGGCAACTTTAGAGATATACTGATATTTGGTATAAGATAGCGATCAGTTTTTGTAATACTATAAAGAGAGCGCTAATCACCTTGGCATCGCTAATTACCGTGAGATTTTGAATCAAGATAAAAGAGATTTTGCTATTGACTTTTAGAAAGGGAGACAACCCTAGAATTCATCAGGTTTATTGACTGTTTCTTGTGCTGTTAATGTTTCTACTAAAATCTGTTTCATTTTTAGCAAAAATTGGATCGTGGCTTCCTACATATCGCTACAATATTTTTAAATATAATTTTGAAAGTTTATTATTATTATCATTATGTTATTTTTCATCATATTTTTATTTCTGCTATGGTCGCACCACCTACCAAGTCTGCGGGAAGATCTAAGGCAGGTCGTGGTGTGTTGCTATGGGTCCATTTCATGTGTTTTCATATCTCCCTAACATCCCAAGCGTTACATAGACAAAGTTCTCCTTAGTGTGTGGGCTGTACTTAACAAGACAATGTTTTTTATATCTCTTAAGCTGGGGTTTCCAGGGATTCTTTCAATGTGTTTTTTTGTTCCTTTTTTTATCATTCCAAGTGCACCTACTATCACTGGCACGACTCTTGTTTTCAATTTCCGCATATTATTATTATTATTATTATGCTGTGAAAGACTATCGCCATTAGTAATAAAATTTGTCGAGAATTTGATTAAAATTAAATTATTTTTTTTGTCTTTTTTGTCTTATATAATTCTTTAGAATATGTAGGTAATACAATGGTTGTCGCGCCTAAAATGGGATAAGGCAAATCAAGTTCAAATTCTAGCGTAACCGTCGTGTATGCTTTTTCATAAAAAAATCCTTGTAAAGGCATGCATCTACCTCTCCCTCACAACTAGAGGTAAATAACTGAGAATACTGAACTTTCTAGCCTTGGTTGTGTACCACTCTATGAGAAAGATACTCGGAATTAAAAACCGACTAAATGTTGGGCTAGCAGTTCTTCTCCATAAAAAAAAAACTACTTATTATAGTAACCATAGAAACAGCGCCTAGAGAGGTGCGGCTATGGCCCTACAGTCTACAAGGAAGACTCGGGAACCTACTACTAATAAGATTTTATAGAATACGTTTCACTATTTTTCGGTTAACTCCTTGGTCTTTTGAACAGAAGTAAAGGTTTATCTTTTATTTCCTATTTAGGGTTAGGGTTAGGGTTAGGGTTTTCTCTAAAGTCTTTTCCTTATCATTTACTTCCAGAAGCCCCCCCCCCCCAGTGACATTATTACTTGTTATGGTGAAACACACCTATTCCTCAGATAATGGACTCACCCTCCTATCGTAATAAGAGTTAACGGAAGTTCATTGGAGTTCTTTAGACCTCTATGTGAGTTCAGTAGAACTACTAGGCAGTTGATATTAGTCAGCAGTTAGCCGAATACTAAGGAGTCAGCTTTCAGTGGAAGATTATGAAGTTCCTAACGTTTTGGGTGCGTTAAGCCGATTAGCAACCGACATAGCACGATTATAATCTTCAGTGCTAAAACTACTCCACAACATTATCTTACACAGAGTGAATTGATTTTTAAAAACTTAACAGCCTACTATAAAGCCAAATATATTTAAATTATTTACAGCTGAACTATTGTCCTCAACTTTGTTGTTATTATCAAAGCGTTTCGGCCGTTGTGCTAAATTGCCTCTCTTCAGGTTTCTGTTGTTCCGATTAACCACCAGAGAATTCCGAACCGAATCCAATATATAATCCGCGGGAGTAGATTGCACGCGGTCCACTCTCTCTGTCTAAATATGCCTTGTCTTGTTCATTTTTACGATTGCTCAGTTATTGCTTGCCTTGTTCCGAATGTCTGGATTGAACTCACAATTACTACGTCACTCGAGCTTTAATTCTGTTGGGTATTGTCAAGTGGTTCAGGTGAAACAGAACGTGCAAAAAAATGTTCTTGGGCATAGATAATGGGACGCTCGGTCACAATGACTACTGACATTATGCTAACACAAACATCGACAGCCGGTTGAATTGTTCCGTTAATCAAATTTCACTCACCATGGAGTTTGGTTTCACTTACTTTTCTGCGCGTTGGGATAGCCTTTCCGGGTCAACATTATCAAGAGGCCACCTCCTTCACAAATGGACACTAGTAAGGTTCAAACACTGGTTTCATGCCTTGAAATTGAGCGTTCTAAGCACTCGGCCAGGCGCCAGTGTATAGTAATAATAATTCCATTAAGTTTTAGCTGAAATATCGAAATCGTAACAACCAAGGTGAGGATACTCACCTGAATAAATCAGTGTATAATAATAATAATTTCTAATGTCAAAAATTTTTTTTTTTAATCATATCACCTCAAGCAAGGCGATAACGCCACTGATGCGCAGGGGGCTACGTAAGAGTAAAAAGATTGGAAAAGAGAAAACCGGAAACCGCATCCTAAACAGGAAACAAGGGATGAACCTCTTCACCGGTTTCATAGATGTGGGTGGAGTGTGAACCGGGCGATAGTTTAGTCTATCTACTCCAATTGAAAAAAAAAAAAGAAAGAAAAGAGTGAAAAGATTGGAAAAGAGAAAACCGGAAACCGCATCCTAAACAGGAAACAAGGGATGAGCCTCTTCACCTGTTCAATAGATGTGGGTGGAGTGTGAACCGGGCGATAGTTTAGTCTATCTACTCCAATTGAAAAAAAAAAAAAAAGAAAGAAAAGAGTGAAAAGATTGGAAAAGAGAAAACCGGAAACCGCATCCTAAACAGGAAACAAGGGATGAGCTCCTTCACCTGTTCAATAGACGAGGGTGGAGTGTGAACCGGGCGATAGTTTAGTCTATCTACTCCAATTGAAAAAAAAATAGAAAGAAAAGAGTGAAAAGATTGGAAAAGAGAAAACCGGAAACCGCATCCTAAACAGGAAACAAGGGATGATAATAATATTATATTATAATAATATTATATTAATGATTATAATAATAATAATAATTTCTAATGTCAAAAATAGCTGAAACGTTGTGACTACAACAATCAAGATGAGGATACTCGTCCGAATAAATTAGCGTATAATAAGTCTTTATCTCAGGAACAGATGAGACGTTGCGACTATATTAAGCATTATGAGGTTACTAATCCGAGTTAATCTTTATATAATAATGATAATTCTTCGCTTCAGATACAGTTTTAAAAAATGGCTAATCCGATTTAGCTATTTTACAATAATTCTAATTTCTTCCTTGGATAATGACACACGATTTTCTTGACTTTTTGTCGAAACACAGAATCTTGGCTTTTTAAAAAAATTATTTAAATTGCTTAAACAACAACATGTTTATTTTTTACTCTTTTTTTACTCCCCGCTTCCTTTATCTGAAAGTTTAAAATACACCACTTTAAGTTATATGAACAGGACAGCCGCTTAATGGGGGCAAATTAATCTGGTCCTAATTAACCGGAAACTACCTTCAGTCTCAGATATTGTTAGAAACTTAGTTCGCGTAATAACTTTTTTACAAATGGAATATATATATATATATATATATATATATATATATATCAACAATATATATAAGTAACTCAACAATAATATATATATAACTCAACAATATATATATATATATACCTTTTCTCAGTAAAAATATAGAAAAAACATGCTTGGTGTAAAACATAACTCAACAATATATATATATATATATATATATATATATTAAAAAAGGATTAATTCAAAGATGTTGAATGGCCATTTCGATATGAAGATCCCCACGGGGGACGACACATCACCTCAGCAACAGAAAAAACCTTTCAGAAACTGGAGAAAAATTAGTCTACTTTTCCTTTTTAAATAGATTGCAAAGAAATTAAAAAATAAATAATAAAATAAAATAAAATAAAAATAAAAATAAAGGGAAAGAAAAAGAAAAAGAAAACGAAAAAGAAAAAGAAAAAGATAGAATAAAATCAAATAAATAAGAAAAGAAAAAAAATTGACATCGTCTGGGTTCGCAAAAAAAAGGGAGAATGTAACTAAAAATTAACAGACAGACGCGTTAAATCGACGTCAGTTTAGGCAACACGGAAAAAAGGTGGTAAGAGAGATAAAAGAAGGAAGGGAGGGTAAAAGAAAGAAACTAAAGAAAAAAAATTTTTTTAAATATTACAGACGCTGGACAAATTCAAAAACCTAATTTCCCCAAAACGTTGAGGTATTAGAAAAAGGCCTTTACTTAAAAAGGCATAATTATTAATAAAAGGGAATAAAAAGATATAGGATTTAAAATAAAATTATTTTTAAAAAAATTAGGTCATTTGAAATTAAACTAAATAAAGACAACACTAGGTAAAAAAAAAAAAAAAAAAATTAATTACAATTATTATATACATACCTATAGAAGTACACACATACATACATATATATACACACACAATTCTACGAATAAGAATACATATATACACATACACACCCATACATTCAATTTATTACACACTTATATACATATATATATAAATATATACACACATATATATTACACACTTATATACATATACATGCGCATACACACATATATATGTGTGTACACACCTATATACAAAAAATTCATATACACATAATATACATGTGTACACACACATGCACACACACACACACACACACACACACACACACACACATATATATATATATATATATATATATATATATATATATACATATACATACACATATTCCATATGCACTCACACACATACATATTAATGAATATTATGAAAAGGAGCATTTAAATAGCTAAAAATTTTTTTTCAAAATTACATATAGCCCACATACATAAATACATATATACACATACATACATATATATAAAAAAGTACATCCACACACAAACATACACATATACAAAAAAAAAAAAAAAAAAAAAAAAAAATTAAATTTAAAATTAAAATTAAAAATTTTTTTTTTTAAATATTAAAAAAAATTATAGAAAAATTAGAATTTAAAAATTAAAATTTGAAATTAGAAGTTAAAATCCGCCCTATGGCGGCACTTGTTTATAAATTCCCTCCTGCGTCTGTAATATTTAAAAAAAATTTTTTTTCTTTAGTTTCTTTCTTTTACCCTCCCTTCCTTCTTTTATCTCTCTTACCACCTTTTTTCCGTGTTGCCTAAACTGACGTCGATTTAACGCGTCTGTCTGTTAATTTTTAGTTACATTCTCCCTTTTTTTTGCGAACCCAGACGATGTCAATTTTTTTTCTTTTCTTATTTATTTGATTTTATTCTATCTTTTTCTTTTTCTTTTTCGTTTTCTTTTTCTTTTTCTTTCCCTTTATTTTTATTTTTATTTTATTTTATTTTATTATTTATTTTTTATTTTTTATTTTTTAATTTCTTTGCAATCTATTTAAAAAGGAAAAGTAGACTAATTTTTCTCCAGTTTCTGAAAGGTTTTTTCTGTTGCTGAGGTGATGTGTCGTCCCCCGTGGGGATCTTCATATCCAAATGGCCATTCAACATCTTTGAATTAATCCTTTTTTAATATATATATTTGCTCTGTAATATTTTATTACATGGAGCTCTCTTCCTGTATCATTTTTTAATATTAAAATAAATTTTTAATATTAATTAGGATCGGGTTTTTTGGAATTTACCTTCCTGCTTTTTTCCCTTGGATTGAAGTATCTGAATTAAAATATATATATATATATATATATATATATACCTTTTCTCAGTAAAAATATAGAAAAAACATGCTGGTGTAAAACATAAGTCAGCAATATATATATATATATATATATATATATATATATATATATATATAACATAACTCAATAATATATATATATATATATATATATATATTATTGAGTTATGTTATATATATATATTGTTGGGTTATGTTTTACACTAAGCTTGTTTTTTCTATATTTTTACTGAGAGAAGATATATATATATATATATATATTGTTGAGTTATGTTTTACACCAAGCTTGTTTTTTCTATGTTTTTACTGAGAAAAGGTATTTTTAAAGCAGGGCGGGGGTAACCGTAAAGTGCTCGATATCGGTGTGGAGATAGAGGGTTGATAGTTTTAGTGCAAAGAATGTGTCACTTTGTGTGAATTTATTCAGCTAACGTGACAAACAATTTAGTTTTGTATTGAGCACTTTTTTAAAAATAGTGTTTCTTTGGACAAGGAATATTATTCCAACAATACTTTGATATATATATATATATATATATATATATATATATATATATATAAAGAGATACTAGCTATACTCGTGTCGGAAAACCTTTCACATATTGACGAAGAAAGGAAAAAATGGTTTAAAAAAAAGAAAGAGCTAAGTACAAGAACTTCAGCCAAAAGTGTTCGGACGGAGTCAGCACGCAGCGACCCCCCCCCCCCCCGACACGAGCAATCAACTAACAAAAAAGCGCTCAAACTTAAATAGAGCGGAATAAATAAAGAAAACCAGCTTTTCCTGACGATCCGTTTTGGTGAAACCTAGGTAGGTTGTCTGGCTCTCTAGGTATTCTTTATATATATATATATATAATTCATTTACAAACGAGTTATTACGCGACCTAGGTTTCTACCATGTGGTGTATTCAGGATATATATATATATATATATATATATATATATATATATATATATATAGTTTAGTGCATATTTCTACATATATATATATATACACACACACACGCACACACACACACACACACACACACACACACACACACATATATCTAGAGAGAGAGAGAGAGAGAGAGAGAGATAGCGAGAGACAGATTGTTTTCGTTTGATGGTTGTGATAATGTGAAACTCCAGTTTTATTCATGTATATATATATATATATATATATATATATATATATATATAAATGATCTGAATCACAGCAAGTCAACACTAATAATAACAGGCAAAATATCCGAAAATAATGCTAACTAATAGTAATATAAACCGTCTTCTAACCCGGCGAGGACTACCTTGTGGGTTAAATAAAGGGGGAGAAAAAAAAGAAACAAACAGCGCACAAGAACAATATGTCTAGTGCTTGTTTGAAAGAAAAAAACACCAAGACGAAACCTTAACAGCAAAATGCTCGATATGAAAGTACGAAAGTAGAGCAGAATACAATACAAAAATCTAGAATTGAGCCACCACCTACCGCGGTTTCACACCAACGGATCTTCAGGGCGAGAGGCTAGCAGCTAAGTTTAATCAAGCAAATATATAGAACTCAATAGAAGGACAAACCAAATCAAGTCAAGAAGGGTATAACAAACTTTATTTCATCAACAAACAAAAAAATAATAAATAAATAAATAAATAAAAAAACTATTGTAGCAAGCAATTTTTTACATGTTTACATTTGTTGAAGATTTCTATTTTGGAATTTAACAAGTCCGGCGCGGGTTCAAATAGCGCCATGGCTAATTATTCTTCACTCTTTTCTTATTTGTATTGTATTTTTCTTCTTCGATTTGTATTTTCCTTCTTTGTATATATATATATATATATATATTTTCTTCTTTGTATATATAAATATACAAATAATTTGTCACTTTAAGTGACCAGGCTCATGACGACTTCTTGCATGAAACCCAACCCGATGTGTGAGAGTATCATTACGGTATCCCCACGAAACTTCGAAGTCGACATGAACCTGCTCAGTTAGTGCCAAATCTTTTGCACTGAAACAATATATACGTTTCATTGGACACCGTTATGATGCTCTCACACATCGGGCTGGGTTTCTTGCAAGAAGTCGCCATGAAGCTGGTCCGTTAAAGTAAAGTATCTATCTATCTATCTATTTTATAAACGAGTCATTTCGCAACCTTGGTTTCCACCATGAGTTGTTTCTTCAGTCGATTTTTAATAACTGATTTTACCTTTTACCGTTTTTCTTTTTATGACCGCTCTTGTAACGGTGTTATATTTGAACGTTCACGTGGCAGGGAATTTATGAATGCGCATTGTTTAAATTCAAACGAATTATGGACGGTTTCATCCATTGTTTGTATGAACCTAAGAGGCATTTCTTAGTGTGGATGTATTTTGTCATAATTTCTGTTCTTTCATTTAACAGTTCGTCCTTATTTGGGTATAATTTCTAATTTTTCTTCTTGGCACAGGCTACATATTTGTCCACCATTGTAAGGCTTGGCTGTTTTAACAATGCTCCACGTTATGTGTGGATCTTTTTCATATTCTGATTTCAATTTCCTGACATGGTTAGCCAATTTTGTATTGTTTTTTAATTTTTCTATTTTAAATGTAGATCTGTTAGGACCAAAAACTAAGTATTAAACTATATATATATATATATATATATATATATATATGTATGTGTGTGTGTGTGTGTGTGTGTGTGTGTGTGTGTTATTTCTATATATTTATATATATAGGATTATTTCGTTGTTTATAAGGGGTTGAAAATGCTTGTCTTAAAATGACATCTTGAAAATGGCCATTTTCTCACCCAGTTTTATCTGAATATATATATATATATATATATATATACATATATATATATATATATATACATATGTATATATATATATATATATATAGATAGATAGATAGATAGATAGATAGATAGATAGAAAACTAGAATTTCACATTCTCGTAATCTTCAGACGATATTACGCTCTCTCACTCTATCTTTCTCTCTATCCCTGTCTCTATATGAAACAAATAAATATATGCACTAAACCTATGTATATATATTATGCTATGTCTATATCATGAAACCTTTACCCTCCTGTAATTGGAGATCCAAGGACAATAGTCCCATTGAAGGGAAATGTAGATCTATTAATGTGATCTACCAAGCTACCATCTCCCCCAAAGATAACAAGAAGAATTGTAATTTGCACATTGTCATTTTAGCAGGGGTTTGGAAACAAAGATTTTATTCTCATAGGTAAACTAAAGCAAAATTTCAAACAGCTTTTTTCCGTGAATAGTGGGAACTGAAAGAAAAAGGCGTGAACCCACAGATAGATCTGAAATTAATAGGCTCAGCACAAACTCCTAATAGTCTGAGCGATGAATGTAATCTGTGCTCAGTATAAAAAAATTAGGATATTAAAATATCATAATCAAAATTTATTTCTTAATCAACGTAATGAGTTGATTAGCAACTCTCGTCATAGAAGTAGATTTAAACTCATTAGGAAAGGTTCAACTATTCCTTTTTTTCCAATTAAAGCGTTATTTTAATGTTTAGTCTAAATTTATTGATACCAGTTAGCATTTTAGAAACTGCTTCCCTCCTATGTTTCTCCTCTTCTTGGCCTCTTCTTTACCTAACCAACTTTCTGTGCCTCTAACTTTTCTTAACTAACTTTATTTCCGATTATACTAGAATGTCTTTAAATTACGTCCCTCTGGGGTTGAATAAACCGGGTTCTAAAAACCTCCAGAAATGGCTATTCCCTAAATGTAGAATATTGAATTAAATATAAATATTAATAAATAAATGTTAATAAATAAATATCTTCTCTCTAAATAAAACTTCTATCGAGCTATCTGTTGGATTAGTTTGAATATTTAACCTAATAATACTGTGATCTATTGGAATTATTGACTAAATTTAATTCTAGATTCAGTACTTATATTCTAGCAGTATAGCCCGGCGTTGCTCGGGCGTAATGAAAGCTTTAAAAGTAATCCATGTTCCTGGAGTTCAGACTCTTTGGACGTTGACAAGACGAAAAAGCAATAGTTGTCTCCAGTTAAAGCGAAACCGTAGAGTGAAAGAAAAATTAATGGCTGTAAGTCACATTTTGATTTCCTGGTATCGATATCAGGTTTTTTTCGTCGAAAACTGAATTTTGAAGGCTAAATAAGTCCTCTGAATAAACGGTATCATGGCTGAGACTAAGAACTACAATTATAGCTACTTAGAGCCAAACCTACAATTATAGCTACTTAGAGCCAAACCCGAGGCAAAAACTAAAATAAAAGCGCTGAAAAAAATACAGACACACAGGCAGATAAACAGACACACACACAAACATCTTGCCTTATATATATATATATATTATCAATATTCTTCACTATTGTAATAACTGAAACCTTGAAACTTCTGAATATCGTTTGTTATGTCTTTGTCTATGAGTGTATCAAATTTGATTAAAATCGGATCACTCCTTCTATAACCTGATTTTTTCGATTATCGATTTACGATATTTATCGGGGGTACCTCGACATAAAATCTAGCTAAGAACACTCGCAGACATTAAATTAAAAAGGTTCCCCTTTTTACTTTTGTAAAATTCATAATTATTAAAGACATCGGTAAATCACCGCACATATAATGGGTTGACGGGAGTGTAGTCTTGCCGTGGTGTTTCTCTGCTTCCACTGGCCGTTCTCTGCTAGCGAATCCGTGTGTCGAGGTCTTTATATAGTCTTCTAGAACCGGGACTTTCCTTCCGGTTTTGCCTCGCCCACGCAACGCCCACGTAATTCCCAGAGACACCTGATCTGTTTGCCTCTGTAGCCATTTCCGCCGCTGTCGGAAATAAGGTCAAATGACATCCGCTCCGGCCTCGACAGGATGTATTTCACAAACATCTGTCTTGTCGCTTCGCCGCCCCCTTCACCGACGGGAAACCATCGCTTGCATCACTTCCTCGGGTGGGGCCAGATTGTTATATTACACATTCACATTTTTGAATATCAAATTGAGAATATGAGAAAAACATTATGAAGGAGAGAGAACAATAAAAGAACAGGAATTAAGAAGACAGAAGATAATGATTGACATTGCATTTACATTTTTGAAGATCAAATTGAGAATATGAGGAAAACATTATGAAGGAGAGAGAACAATAAAAGAACAGGAATTAAGAAGACAGAAGATAACGATTGTCATTGCATTCACATTTTTGAAGATCAAATTGAGAATATGAGAAAAACATTATGAAGGAGAGAGAACAATAAAAGAACAGGAATTAAGAAGACAGAAGATAATGATTGACATTGCATTCACATTTTTGAATATCAAATTGAGAATATGAGAAAAACATTATGAAGGAGAGAGAACAATAAAAGAACAGGAATTAAGAAGACAGAAGATAACGATTGACATTGCATTTACATTTTTGAAGATCAAATTTAGAATATGAGAAAAAAATATGAAGGAGAGAGAACAATAAAAGAACAGGAATTAAGAAGACAGAAGATAACGATTGTCATTGCATTTACATTTTTGAAGATCAAATTGAGAATATGAGAAAAACATTATGAAGGAGAGAGAACAATAAAAGAACAGGAATTAAGAAGACAGAAGATAACGATTGACATTGCATTCACATTTTTGAATATCAAATTGAGAATATGAGAAAAACATTATGAAGGAGAGAGAACAATAAAAGAACAGGAATTAAGAAGACAGAAGATAACGATTGATATTGCATTTACATTTTTGAAGATCAAATTGAGAATATGAGAAAAACATTATGAAGGAGAGAGAACAATAAAAGAACAGGAATTAAGAAGACAGAAGATAATGATTGACATTGCATTTACATTTTTGAATATCAAATTGAGAATATGAGGAAAACATTATGAAGGAGAGAGAACAATAAAAGAACAGGAATTAAGAAGACAGAAGATAACGATTGTCATTGCATTCACATTTTTGAAGATCAAATTGAGAATATGAGAAAAACATTATGAAGGAGAGAGAACAATAAAAGAACAGGAATTAAGAAGACAGAAGATAATGATTGACATTGCATTCACATTTTTGAATATCAAATTGAGAATATGAGAAAAACATTATGAAGGAGAGAGAACAATAAAAGAACAGGAATTAAGAAGACAGAAGATAACGATTGACATTGCATTTACATTTTTGAAGATCAAATTTAGAATATGAGAAAAAATATGAAGGAGAGAGAACAATAAAAGAACAGGAATTAAGAAGACAGAAGATAACGATTGACATTGCATTTACATTTTTGAAGATCAAATTGAGAATATGAGAAAAACATTATGAAGGAGAGAGAACAATAAAAGGACAGGTATTAAGAAGACAGAAGACAACGATTGACATTGCATTTACATTTTTGAAGATCAAATTGAGAATATGAGAAAAACATTATGAAGGAGAGAGAACAATAAAAGAACAGGAATTAAGAAGACAGAAGATAACGATTGATATTGCATTTACATTTTTGAAGATCAAATTGAGAATATGAGAAAAACATTATGAAGGAGAGAGAACAATAAAAGGACAGGAATTAAGAAGACAGAAGATAACGATTGATATTGCATTTACATTTTTGAAGATCAAATTGAGAATATGAGAAAAACATTATGAAGGAGAGAGAACAATAAAAGAACAGGAATTAAGAAGACAGAAGATAACGATTGATATTGCATTTACATTTTTGAAGATCAAATTGAGAATATGAGAAAAACATTATGAAGGAGAGAGAACAATAAAAGGACAGGAATTAAGAAGACAGAAGATAACGATTGACATTGCATTTACATTTTTGAAGATCAAATTGAGAATATGAGAAAAACATTATGAAGGAGAGAGAACAATAAAAGAACAGGAATTAAGAAGACAGAAGATAACGATTGACATTGCATTTATATTTTTAAAGATCAAAGTTGATTGGAAAGCAAGAAGTCGGAATAGATTTTTACTAGCGAGAAGTGCAATAAAAGAAATTGCTACCATAGAACTTTGGGTTACATCTAACCATTTTAATTGCAACAGGAAGGGTCCTTGCCGCCAATCTAGTACTGCGCTTAAAATTTTAAGTCCCATAAAAGGAAGATGATATATTAGATTTACTTTGTAATAATAAATATAACGGAACATGAATGTTTCAAAAAATAAAAAAAGAAAAAAACAAATTAATTTAATAAAGATCACAACATTGAGATTTTAACATTTTTTTGTTAAAATATCTTGAATCGAAATCATCCTACACGGAAATGTTGTAATTAATTTTCATACTCAGGGTAGCTTTTAACAAACATTGATTTAATTAGATTAATTAAATTATAATTTTAATTAATTTATCAGCGTGTTCCAAGAAAGTTATTAAAGTCTTCATCTTAATATGTTCTTTTCTATTGGCTGTAGATATGCCGGACCTTTGGTTCACCCCACGGCGCCATTTGACACACACATTCGTTTCGGCGCTCGCACTTGTAAGTAGCGAATATGAAGAGCGAGAGATGTCTCCGTATTCCGAAGAGTTGACCTGTTTCCACCCATGCAAGTTCGAGAGTAAGGAGAAGTAATGAACAGCCCCGGGAGCTCCAGTTGTTCTTTACTGGATGTAATTGCAACGATCGACCGCTGGCTAACCTGAGGGAAACGTCTGAGGGAACCAGCTACAAGACGGCTCAATTTGTCATGTACAAACTATAGACAAGTAGCCCAGTGGTTAGAACGTTCGCTATCTGACCATAAAACACGTTTCGATTTGTAAAATAGGTGACTTTTTGAGGAGTCGATCCCAGCGTGGAAAACTATACCGCGGATTGGTCTAAGCCTTATGAGTGAAATTGGGTAGACGCAAACCTTGGGTAGATGTCGATATTTATGCTAGCACGAAATCATAAGTCATCGTGACCGAGGCTTTGAGCGTGTTGACATTGTTCACATTTTCGATCACGCCAGATACCACGCACTCTCCTTGAAATTGTAACTAAGGTCCGTTCAGCCCCGGTACTGTATAACCGCAAGTGTATACAGTGGGTGTTAAACAAACAGAAATCTGGCTGAGTTTTTACTTGCGATGGGGATTAGCTAGCCGACCATGAAGACTGGCATCCTCGGATATTAATGGCCGATTCATTTACATTTAGACTTTGCTACATTTTCCGTATTTATCATAAAAATGTATTTTTTTTTAATAAAATAAAGTTAATCTTTACTTAAGGGTGTAATGAATGTTTTAATCGTCTAAGTTTTTTCTTTTTTTTTTTATCATTTCACCCCAAGCAAGGCATTTCACTGCCACTATTGCGCAGGGGGTTGCGTAGGGAAAAGTGATGAGAAAGAGTGGTTAGGGGGTTACATAGAGGAAAGTGATGAGAAAGAGTCGTTAGGGGGTTAAATAGGGGAAAAAGATTAGAAAGAGTGGTTAGGGGATTACATAGGGGAAAGTGATGAGAAAGAGTGGTTAGGGGGTTACATATGGGAGAGTGATGAGAAAGAGTGGTTAGGGGGTTACATAGGGGAAAGTGATGAGAAAGAGTGGTTAGGGGGTTACATAGGGGAAAGTGATGAGAAAGAGTGGTTAGGGAGTTACATAGGGGAAAGTGATGAGAAAGAGCGGTTATAGAAAATGTCAGAACGGGGGTGATAGACTGGTAAGGATACCGAGGATGAGGGTTGGTGTAATAGTTGTCAAGGTTGTCTTACTAAAATTACAAATGAGTAGTGAATTCGATCCTGAGTGGGTGCTCCATATTTTCGGCCTTGTGCCACATATAAGCTGCATTTAGAAAATCACCATTTTGGGCACCTGGAAGTGGTGTGATGGTTAGCAGGCTTGTCTCGTTAAAATCATTACAATTTAGTAGTGAGTTCGATTCTCACTAGGTGCTTCATATTTTCAGCCTTGTGCCACATATAAACTGCTTTTAAAAAATAATTATTTTTTGGAACCTCGAGGTGCTCTAATGGTTAGCAGGCTTGTCTGGCTAAAATCATTACAATTGAGTAGTGAGTTTGATCCTCACTGGGTGCTCCATATTTTCGGCCTTGTGCCACATATAAGCTTCTTGTAGAAAATCACCATTTTGGGCACCTGGAAGTGGTGTGATGGTTAACAGGCTTGTCTCGCTAAAATCATTACAATTCAGTAGCGAGTTCGATCATCACTGGGAGCTCCATATTTTCAGCCTTGTGCAATATATAAGCTGCTTTTTGAAAACGACCATTTTGTGAACCTCGGAGCAGTGTAATAGCAGGCTTGTCTCGCTAAAATCATTACAATTTAGTAGTGAGTTCGATCCTCACTGGGTGCTCCATATTTTCAGCCTTGTGCAATATATAAGCTGCTTTTAAAAAATCACCATTTTGGGAACCTCGAGGTGGTGTAATGGTTAACAGGTTTGTCTCGCTAAAATCATTACAATTTAATAGTGAGTTTGGTCCTCACTGGGTGCTCCATATTTTCAGCCTTGTGCCATATATAAGTTTCTTGTAGAAAATCACCATTTTGGGCACCTGGAAGTGGTGTGATGGTTAACAGGTTTGTCTCGCTAAAATCATTTCAATTTAGTAGTGAGTTTGGTCCTCACTGGGTGCTCCATATTTTCAGACTTGTGCCATATATAAGTTTCTTTTAGAAAATCACCATTTTGGGCACCTGGAAGTGGTGTGATGGTTAACAGGTTTGTCTGGCTAAAATCATTTCAATTTTGTAATGAGTTCGATCCTCACTGGGTGCTCCATACTTTCGGCCACATTTAAGCAGCGCTTAGAATATCACCTGTTAGAGCTGTTGTCCCATCCTTTTGTAAATTCCAGAATTAAAAACTTTAGAGCCTTCATTTTGGCATAAAAGGAGACTAACTGAGAGTACGAAAAGTATTTAGTGGCCAGGCACCCACACGACTAGACCAGAAGAATTATCCTGCCGAAGGTGTCATAAATCATCACGAGGGGGTGAAGAGAAAGAAGAGCTGATAGCTAAATGTCAACCGGAAGGCAGGTTCAAGTCTCAGGAGAGGAAATTCATTTCGGTTGGCCATATCACGTTGAATGCACCGGTTCTCGCTCGATCACCGACGTTAAGCAACATTGAGCCTGGTCAGTACTTAGATGGGTGACCGCTTGGGAATACCAGGTGCTGTAAGCGTATAGTGACGGATGTGCGTTGTGGTGCAGTGGATATTTTTTTTAATCGTATCACCCCTAGCAAGGCGGTAACGCTACTGATATGCAGGGGGCTACGTAATAATGAAAAGATTGGAAAAGAGAAAGCCGGAAACCACATCCTAAACAGAGAACAAGGGATTAGCCTCTTAACCTGTTCAATATACGAGGGTGGAGTGTGAACCGGGCGATAGTTTAATCTATCTATTCCAATTGAGAAAAAAAAAAAAGAAACCAATGTGAGAAGATTGGAAAAGAGAAATCCAGAAACCAAATCCTAAACAGGGGACAAGGGATGAGCCTCTTAGCCTGTTCAATAGACGTGGGTGGAGTGTGAACCTGGCGATAGATAGATCTATCTACTCCAATTGAAAAAGAAAAAGAAAAAGAAACCAATGTGAGAAGATTGGAAAAGAGAAATTTATCTTACATATTTAAAAGTCTACCATTTGCCTTCGCTTTGAATATTGATATAACACCTGAACTGGTGCTCTTGCTGTATATTTAGAGATTCTAGATAAACTCCAAAGAATCTGTAATGTTATTGGTCCTAACCTGGCATCTTAGCTTCAGTCACTTTCCTACCCCCGTAATGTAGCTTCCCTATATCTTTTCAATGAATACTTTCATGGTAATTGTTCTGGTGAATTTTCATATATATATATATATATATATATATATATATATATATATATATATATATTAATCATATCACCCTTAGCAAGGCGGTAACGCCACTGATACGCAGGGGGCTACGTAAGAGTGAAAAGATTGGAAAAGAGAAAGCCGGAAACCACATCCTAAACAGGGAACAAGGGATGAGCCTCTTCACCTGTTCAATAGACGTGGGTGGAGTGTGAACCGGGCAATAGTTTAGTCTATCTACTCCAATTGAAAAAAAAGAGGGAAAAGATTGGAAAGGAGAAAGCCGGAAACCACATCCTAAACAGGGAACAAGGGATGAGCCTCTTCACCTGTACTCAGCTGATGAAATGGTTCTCTAATTTGGTCCAATGATATCAGATAAACCAAAAAGTGAATATTTATAAAATCCGTTTTTGTAAATGTCTCAATGAAGAAGAAAATATCCAGAAAAAGTAAAATCCATTTGGTTCTTCATTGAATAAATGCATGTGATTATTACAACTAAGAGTTTTTAAAATCATTGTCATATTGTACAGCTTGAAATTATAGTCTTGAATTTAACTTGAACAATAAAAATGAATGAATAATAAGCGTGCAGAATTCACTCACAAAATGTTTGCCACTGCTTGTCAAAAGGTTTTATTTGCAATAGGATTTTGTTATACAAGAAATTCAAAAACCCAGTTCTTAGATATAGGAAACATCTCCTTAAATTTCTTAAAAACATTAGAGAATAACCACTTATTTTATACAATCTGTCCATCCATCCATATATATATATATATATATATATATATATATATATATATATAGCCCGGGACTACTCAGGTGTAATGAAAGCTCCAAAACCAATCCATGGTCCCGGAGCTCAGACTCCCTGGACACTGGCACGAAAGACCAAAAAGCAATAGCTGTTTCCAGCTAAAGCGAAACCGCAGACCGAAAGAAAAATGAACGGATGCAAGTCAAATTTTGATTTCCTGGTCCTGATATCAAATAAGTTTTTTTCATCGTAAACCGAATTTTGAAGGCCAAATAAGTTCTCTGAGCAAATGGTATCATGGTTGAGACCAAGAACCACAATTACACCTACCCAGAGCCAAACCTGAAGCAAAAACCAAAACAAAAGGGCTGAACAAAATACAGACACACAGGCAGACAAACAGATATACACACAAACATCTTGCCCTTTATACATATATATATTATCGATCTTTTGCAACATTGAAAGAACTGCAACCCTGAAACCTCCGAATATCGTCTCTTATGTCTTTGTCTGTTAAATTTGAATATCGTTTCTTATGTCTTTGTCTTTATCAAATTTGATTAAAATCGGACCACCCCCTCCACAACCCGACTTTTTTCTACCATCGATTTCCGATATTTATCGGGGGCACCTCAACACAAAACCCAGCACAGAAACCAAGAACACTCACAGACGCCTACAGTACAATCGGCTCGGAAAGAGAAATCGGTGAGCCGAGTTCGAATTCCAGTTGAATACCCTGCATTCACTTAAGCACTGGTACCATTGGGAAAGCTATTAATCCGTCCCTTACCTCCAGTTATGGGTTAAATAACAAGGTAGAACTTGGGGACCCTGCACTTAAAAACAAATCCCAATGAATCTTGATACTCGAAAATAAAAGTATTACTAGACACAAAACTTATATAAAAACAACAATACATTGTTGAAAGAAAAAGGTATTACCAGCAATAAATAAATAAAATATTAAATAATAAAATAATAAATGACCCGCCGAGGTTGACATACCATAAATCAAAAACTCTTTCGAGACATGATCGCCCAAAGCATGTATCACGTATGGCACTTAACTAACTGACTGAATATAATAGTTGGAAACAATTAAAATTTCTACTGGGCATAAAGTGGGTGATCGGTTTTCTATTGTTATTAAGTAATAAACTGATCTCCCTACTAGTGTACTTAATATAATGTAATATAATCTATCTCTTCTCTTTCCGGTTATTGGGTTCTCTAGTCTTGGCTTGCAACCAGTCTACCGCAGAAAGTAATGCAGCCTACTGTGGGATAATCTTCTGCCCATTTAGTCATGTCTGTTTCGAGACATGATCGCCAAAAGTGTGTATCGCGTATGGCATTTAACTGATCTGCGGATATCATGGATCGAGCATGTGAGCAAGGATGAGGTTTTAGAAAGTTTGGGAATGAAAAGGAAATTAATACTGAGCATCAGGAAGATGAAGTTTTTGGGACATGCAATAAGGAAGGATGGCTTGGAGAACTTGATACTAACAAGCCAAATAGAGAGAAGGAGAGAAAGGGGAAAACAGGGTGTAACGTACTTGATTGGCCTGTGTGGTGGATGGCGGAACAGGGGTTGCGCGGTGTAACAGGGAGAGCAACCAGGGATAGAGAGACGTGGAAAGCCATGATCGCTTATGTCCTGAAAGGACAAGGCACATAGTAGAAAAATCCAACGAAACAGAAAATTCAGTTTTTCAGTAAATGACTACATAAAGTCCCCCTCATTGTTAAAACCAGTTGAAACATTTGTTGCCTGAGTTGAGTAAGCAAATCGAGGTTTCCGACTTTTGATGTGATGTAATGAATATGCATACACCTTGGTTCCCCCTCACAGTAATGGCTGGTGTCAGCCATAAATACAGACTAAGGTGGGGACGCGTGGAACTACGCCTATTGGAACGCCTATTACCTACGCCTATGATCAAGCGCCACTGTTGTTCATCTCAGTGTTCTCGACAGGCTCCAAAGGAGAATCAGTAATGTGATAGGTACCGACTTGGTGGCTCGACTCCAGCCACTTTCTCACTGATGGGATGTGGCTTCCCTTTGTCTGTTCTATAAATACTTTCATGGCTTCTGCTCCAACGAACTTAAGTCACTGGTGCCTCTGCAACAGGTGTTTACTCGTGCAATCAGACTGGCAACTGGATCCCACCCATTCACAGTTAGATCAATCAAATGCAGACGACAATTCTATACCTGCAGCTTCTTTTCTCGCACTTCTCGCCTGTGGAACTCCATTTCATAATCTTGCTTTCCTGACGGCTACAACATTCAGGAATTTAAATGCAATGTCCATACCCATCTCTTATCCACTTGACTCCAGTTTTTTCTATATCTCCCTGTATATCTTTTCCTTTTTCTCTACCTTCTAAACTGTCATCACACTTGTATTCCCATCCTTCTCTTGCCCTTTCTCTGACACCCCCTGTAACTGGTTCGTCTTTCTCTTTACTCTCCTCCTATCTAATCTTATGTAGCCCCCTGCGCATCAGTGGCTTTACCGCCTTGCTTGGGGTGAAACGATTTTAAAAAAATACAGCATAGTCACATGGAACCTACAAAAACCCCATGATATAAAAATAAATATTTGTTATGATAAATATGCAATAAGTGTGGTACAAGGCCGAAGTGGAAGAGCGTTGTGGTTGGTTTTCACTTTCTATGCTATACCTAGCTAATCAGATTCACAATCGAGTCATTACAATTTGTTCATTTACCACAAAACCTCGCCCATCACATCCCATTTTTCCATACATCATACTCCCACATATTCCCAGAGGATACATAACCCTTGACATAAAAATGTCTTTATGTACAAATGTCCTTCCAAAAATATATAAAAATAAGTGAATAATAAAGTATTCAGTTCAATATTCCTAGCACCTGAAGAAGGCCGGGACGTACAACGGCCGAAACGTCGTACAAATGGCAACACAGATGAGGACAATAGTCCGAATAATGTACGTAGTATAAATACTACATCTAAGAAATATCGACAAATAATAAAGGGTTCAGTTCGATATTCCTGGCACCAGAAGAAGGCCGGAGCGTGCAACGGTCGAAACGTCGTAAACATAGCAAGAAGGCTGAGGTAAGTGCAAATAATGTAAATGCAATCTATCTCAGAAGTATAGACAAATATCTTTAGATTTATGATAAGCAGAAAATATTGCAAATTTTATTGGGAAATTTTCGTTTTAGGTCCCGAAGGCTTCCCCACCCCCTTCATATTTATCCAAAATAGCATTATTTCTGTGCAAATGTATATGCTGAACTCAAATCAACAATTAGTTTTTGAATAAACTTACCTTTTTTTTTTATTTGAAAGTCCATAAAAAACAAAAGACGAACCATATCTCGCACTTTTTGTCTCCCATAACTCTCACAAAGTCATGTAATTAACTGCAGAATGACGTTCTGCGTAGGACAACAAATTTCGGTCTATTTTCGGTCGATTTTCTTCCTTTACTGAAACTTCCGGCTATTTACTTCCTGTAATGCATTTAATACGCGTAGAAATACAATAGCGTATTACTTTCATTACAGGAAGTAAATAGCCGGAAGTTTCAGTAAAGGAAGAAAATCGACCGAAAATAGACCGAAATTTGTTGTCCTACGCAGAAAGTCATTCAGCAGTTAATTACATGACTGCATTAGAGTTACAGGAGACAAAATGTAGTTCGATATTTTTATGGACGTTCAGATCAAAAAGGTAGGTTGTTTCAATAACTAATTGTTGATTTGACTTCAGCATATACATTTGCAAAGAAATAATGTTATTTTGAATAAATTTGAAGCGGGGGAAAAGCCTTCGGGACCTAAAACGAAAATTTATCATTTTATTTTCTAACTGTTTAATTTTCGTTTAATTTGTATTTTTTTTTTTAATAAGCACATATTAAAGTAAAATTATTTCTTATAATAAGATTCAAATTTTTACCATATATAGGTATGAATAATATAGAAAACTAAATTGATGTTTTTTTTTTTTAATCATATCACCCCAAGCAAGACGAAAACGCCACTGATGCGGAGGGGACTACGTAAGAGTGAAAAGATTGGAAAAGAGAAAAAACAGGAAACCACATCCTAAACAGGAAACAAGGGATGAGCCTCTTCACCTGTTCAATAGACGTGGGTGGAGTGTGAACCGGGCGATAGTTTAGTTTATCTACTCCAATAGTCTATCTACTGTGTGTGAAATAAGCACTTTCTTCGAACTATACACACATACACACACATCTTTAAAATGATAAGCTTTTACTTGTCATGTATGTGTGCGTGCGTATAGATCGGTATAAATAAGTTCATCGAAGCAAAGAGTTAATTCATTTTATCTCACACAAGAAATATTTATTTTTCATGTTATTCAACATTCATTTTAAAATTCTGCTTTCGTTGGTCATCTTTAAAAAGTGGTTAAATATATCTATATGATCATTCCATTTATTAATCGTCCAACACTATAGAGATTTACTGAGCATAGCTTAGATGACAAAAAGTACGGAGCGCCGAGTGATAATACTGCTCACTACTCAGCTGCAGTCGCTTGTTAACCATTACGCCACGTCGAAGAGCTCAAAGCCCACAACTACAGATGAGAAGTAAGATTTTTTTTTAAAGAAATTAGTTTCTTTCGGAATAAATATAGGGATTTTCTATGCGTAGTTTAAGCGTCACTGAGATCTGAAGATGATGGACTGGTATGGCTAAAGACACATTTCACAGAGAATTGAGAGACAAAAAGAATTCTTTGGAGTCAAGGAAAAGAAATACTTAATTGTTATATGATTTCATGAGACGTATGTGGTACAGTGGATATAGGCTCGGAACGAGAAACCGGGGAGCCGAGTTCGAATTCCAGCTGAATCCATTGTATTCACTTACGCGCAAATACCCTTGGGAAAGGTATTAATCCGTTTCTTCCTTCCAGTTATGGGTTAAATAACAGGACAGATTGGGTTCTGTAGCTGTAGCTGTAGCCTTGGTCGGCAACCAGTCTACCGCAGAAAGCAATGGCAACCTACTGCGGGATAATCTTCTGCCCAGTCAGTCATGTCTCTTTCGAGACATGATCGCCCAAGCGTGTATTACGTATGGCACTTAACTGACTGAAAGAAAAGAGACAGGGGAAAGCAACGTATGACATATTTAAGAGGCTCATCCCTTGTTCCATGTTTATGACGTGGTTTCCGGTTTTTCTCTTTTCCAACCTTCTCACTCTGGTTTCTTTTTTTTTTTTCAATTGGAGTAGATAGATCTATCTATCGCCCGGTTCACACTCCACCCACGTCTATTGAACAGGTTAAGAGGCTCATCCCTTGTTTCCTGTTTATAATGTGGTTTCCGGCTTTCTCTTTTCCAATCTTTTCACTCTCTTTCTTTTTTTTTCCTCAATTGGAGTAGATAGACTAACCTATCGCCCGGTTCACACTCCACCCACGTCTATTGAACAGGTGAAGAGGCTCATCCCTTGTTTCCTGTTTAGGATGTGGTTTCCGGTTTTTTTCTTTTCCAATCTTTTCACTCTTTTTATTTTTATTTTTTTTGTTTTCAATTGGAGTAGATAGAATAAACTATCGCCCGGTTCACACTCCACCCACATGTATTGAACAGGTGAAGAGACTCATCCCTTGTTTCCTATTTAGGTTGTGGTTTCCGGCTTTTCTCTTTTTATTTATTTATTTTTTTTTCAATTGGAGTAATCTCTTAAAATATTGTTAATATTGTTAAAATGTAAGCCATTTTTTCTTTTAACTTTTGCTTAAATTTAAAAGTGTTCATGCTTAATTGAAGGATTGATTTTGTTTTTCTAGCCAAAATTTCACTGCCTGGTGGAATTTGTCTTTAATTTTTCTCCATACGACGTCAGTCACTTTCTTTCTTTCTTTCTTTCTTCCTTTCTTTCTTTCTTAAGCTGGCTAGCTGTATTCTAATGACCTGGTCACACTGTCTATTTGACTCTCTCCTCCCTGGACCTAAAAGTTAAAATATTTTCTTCAACCACCGGCAGAACAGCAAGCTTGTCCCGTTAAAACAATTACGATCTTGTCTTGACAAAAAAAACAAAAAACAAAACAATATCAACTTTGTGCCACTTAGAAAATTACCATAAATGTTGAGGTTTTAATGAATATACTCTGAAATTTTTTCTATAACTCAACACACACATCAAGAAATGTACATTTCCAGAAAATCGCACGAGATTTCCAGCATGTTTCCAGAGAAATTTGTCTTCTGGATAGACACTTAAAATACATTAACAACCAATCTTTTCACTCTTTTCTCTCTTTCTATTTTTTTTTCAATTGGAGTAGATAGACTAAACTATCGCCAGGTTCACACTCCACCCACATCTGTTGAACAGGTGAAGAGGCTCATCCCTTGTTCCCTGTTTAGGTTGTGGTTTCCGGTTTTCTCTTTTCCAATCTTTTCTCTCTTTTCTTTTTTTTTTTCAATTGGAGTAGATAGAGTAAACTATCGCCCGGTTCACACTCCACCCACATCTATTGAACAGGTTAAGAGGCTCATCTCTTGTTCCTGCTTAGGATGTGGTTTCCGGCTTCCTCTTTTCCAATCTTCTCACTCTTATGTAGCCCCCAGCACATCAGTGGCGTTACCGCCTTGCTCGGGGTGATGTGATTAAAAAATAAAAATCTATTACGGAAACAATCTCACCCAGTGAGGATCGAACTCACTGTTCAGTAGTGACATCCCAGTTTGTTAACCATTACGCTAAATCGAAGCACCGAAGGTTATTTACCAAGCTTGACTTTGCTTAGCATAACCATGTGGCATGCAGTGAAGATCGAGCTGATTACTCAGAATTAATAATTGATGTAATGAATTGGTAATCAATGCGTATGCACCTTGGTTACTCCACAGCGGAATGTGATTGGCTGGTGTCAGCCATAAATATTGACGAAGGCGAGGACGTCCAGTGATTCTACCACTAGAGATCTATCACTACAGGTCTATAGGTCTACGTCTATGGACTACGCCTACGTCTCAGGATACTGTATACAACGAATACCGTCTATGACGTCTATGTACTAGCGTGGTGATCCAGTGGATATCGGCTCTGAACGAGAAATCGAAGAGCCGAGTTCGAATTCCAGTTGAATTCATTGCATCTACTTACGCGCAAATACCCTTGAGAAAGGAATTGATCCGTCTCTTCCTTCAAGTTATGGGTTAAATAACAGGAGAGATTGGGTTATATAGCCTTAGCTGGCAACCAGTCTACCGCAGAAAGCAATGGCAACCTACTGCGGGATAATCTTCTGCCCAGTCAGTCATGTCTCTTTAGAGACATGATCGCCCAAGCGTGTTTCACGTATGGCACTTATCTGACTGACTAGATTGTTTTACCTGGTGATATTTCCCTTAACCATTAAACTACTTTGAATGATATATATACATATATCCCTAGAATTTATACCTCGAACTGCCTCGAATAATATATATATATATATATATATATATATATATATATATATATCCCTTTCTGGGAAATATCCATAATCAATCATACTAACTCGTTAGCCATTATACCACACTGAGGTGACTAGATATTATTTAATAAGTTAGCTTACTTGCTTATACTTCTGAGATGAGGGAGTATATATATTATTTACATTGTTCGGACTGTTGTCCTATTCTTTATTGCCATGTTTACGACGTTTCGGCCGTTGTACACTTTGTCTTCTATACTTCTGAGATGAGGTAGTATTTACATTATTTACTTTGTTCGGACTGTTGTCCCCATCTTTATTGCCATATTCACGACGTTTCGGCCGTTGTACGCTTTGTCTATTATACTTCTGAGATGTGGTAGTGTTTACATTATTTTCATTGTTCGGATTGTTGTACTCATCTTTATTGCCATGTTTACGACGTTTCGGCCGTTGTACGCTTTGTCGATTATACTTCTGAGATGAGGTAGTATTTACATTATTTACATTGTTCGGACTGTTGTCCTCACCTTTATTGCCATGTTTACGACGTTTCGGCCGTTGTACGCTTTGTCGATTATACTTCTGAGATGAGGTAGTATTTACATTATTTACATTGTTCGGATTGTTGACCTCATCTTTATTGCCATATTAACGACGTTTCGGCCGTTGTACGCTTTGTCTATTATACTTCTGAGATGAGGTATTATTTACATTATTTACATTGTTCGGACTGTTGTCCTCATCTTTATTGCCATATTAACGACGTTTCGGCCGTTGTACACTTTGTCTATTATACTTCTGAGATGAGGTATTATTTACATTATTTACATTGTTCGGACTGTTGTCCTCATCTTTATTGCCATGTTTACGACGTTTCGGCCGTTGTACACTTTGTCTATTATACTTCTGAGATGAGGTATTATTTACATTATTTACATTGTTCGGATTGTTGACCTCATCTTTATTGCCATGTTTACGACGTTTCGGCCGTTGTACGCTTTGTCTATTATACTTCTGAAATGAGGTAGTATTTACATTATTTACATTGTTCGGACTGTTGTCCTCATCTTTATTGCCATGTTTACGACGTTTCGGCCGTTGTACGCTTTGTCTATTATACTTCTGAGATGAGGTAGTATTTACATTATTTACATTGTTCGGACTGTTGTCCTCATCTTTATTGCCATGTTTACGACGTTTCGGCCGTTGTACGCTTTGTCGATTATACTTCTGAGATGAGGTAGTATTTACATTATTTACATTGTTCGGACTGTTGTCCTCACCTTTATTGCCATGTTTACGACGTTTCGGCCGTTGTACGCTTTGTCTATTATACTTCTGAGATGAGGTAGTATTTACATGATTTACATTGTTCGGACTGTTGTCCTCACCTTTATTGCCATGTTTACGACGTTTCGGCCGTTGTACGCTTTGTCTATTATACTTCTGAAATGAGGTAGTATTTACATTATTTACATTGTTCGGACTGTTGTCCTCACCTTTATTGCCATGTTTACGACGTTTCGGCCGTTGTACGCTTTGTCTATTATACTTCTGAGATGAGGTAGTATTTACATTATTTACATTGTTCGGACTGTTGTCCTCATCTTTATTGCCATGTTTACGACGTTTCGGCCGTTGTACGCTTTGTCTATTATACTTCTGAGATGAGGTAGTATTTACATTATTTACATTGTTCGGACTGTTGTCCTCATCTTTATTGCCATGTTTACGACGTTTCGGCCGTTGTACGCTTTGTCTATTATACTTCTGAGATGAGGTAGCATTTACATTATTTACATTGTTCGGACTGTTGTCCTCACCTTTATTGCCATGTTTACGACGTTTCGGCCGTTGTACGCTTTGTCTATTATACTTCTGAGATGAGGTAGTATTTACATTATTTACATTGTTCGGATTGTTGACCTCATCTTTATTGCCATGTTTACGACGTTTCGGCCGTTGTACGCTTTGTCGATTATACTTCTGAGATGAGGTAGTATTTACATTATTTACATTGTTCGGACTGTTGTCCTCACCTTTATTGCCATGTTTACGACGTTTCGGCCGTTGTACGCTTTGTCTATTATACTTCTGAGATGAGGTAGCATTTACATTATTTACATTGTTCGGACTGTTGTCCTCACCTTTATTGCCATGTTTACGACGTTTCGGCCGTTGTACGCTTTGTCGATTATACTTCTGAGATGAGGTAGTATTTACATTATTTACATTGTTCGGACTGTTGTCCTCACCTTTATTGCCATGTTTACGACGTTTCGGCCGTTGTACGCTTTGTCTATTATACTTCTGAGATGAGGTAGTATTTACATTATTTACATTGTTCGGACTGTTGTCCTCACCTTTATTGCCATGTTTACGACGTTTCAGCCGTTGTACGCTTTGTCGATTATACTTCTGAGATGAGGTAGCATTTACATTATTTACATTGTTCGGACTGTTGTCCTCACCTTTATTGCCATGTTTACGACGTTTCGGCCGTTTTACGCTTTGTCTATTATACTTCTGAGATGAGGTAGTATTTACATTATTTACATTGTTCGGATTGTTGTCCTCATCTTTATTGCCATGTTTACGACGTTTCGGCCGTTGTACGCTTTGTCTATTATACTTCTGAGATGAGGTAGTATTTACATTATTTACATTGTTCGGACTGTTGTCCTCATCTTTATTGCCATGTTTACGACGTTTCGGCCGTTGTACGCTTTGTCTATTATACTTCTGAGATGAGGTAGTATTTACATTATTTACATTGTTCGGACTGTTGTCCTCATCTTTATTGCCATGTTTATGACGTTTCGGCCGTTGTACACTTTGTCTATTATACTTCTGAGATGAGGTAGTATTTACATTATTTACATTGTTCGGACTGTTGTCCTCATCTTTATTGCCATGTTTATGACGTTTCGGCCGTTGTACGCTTTGTCTATTATACTTCTGAGATGAGGTAGTATTTACATTATTTACATTGTTCGGATTGTTGACCTCATCTTTATTGCCATGTTTATGACGTTTCGGCCGTTGTACGCTTTGTCTATTATACTTCTGAGATGAGGTAGCATTTACATTATTTACATTGTTCGGACTGTTGTCCTCACCTTTATTGCCATGTTTACGACGTTTCGGCCGTTGTACGCTTTGTCGATTATACTTCTGAGATGAGGTAGTATTTACATTATTTACATTGTTCGGACTGTTGTCCTCATCTTTATTGCCATGTTTACGACGTTTCGGCCGTTGTACGCTTTGTCGATTATACTTCTGAGATGAGGTAGTATTTACATTATTTACATTGTTCGGACTGTTGTCCTCATCTTTATTGCCATGTTTATGACGTTTCGGCCGTTGTACGCTTTGTCTATTATACTTCTGAGATGAGGTAGTATTTACATTATTTACATTGTTCGGATTGTTGACCTCATCTTTATTGCCATGTTTATGACGTTTCGGCCGTTGTACGCTTTGTCTATTATACTTCTGAGATGAGGTAGCATTTACATTATTTACATTGTTCGGACTGTTGTCCTCACCTTTATTGCCATGTTTACGACGTTTCGGCCGTTTTACGCTTTGTCTATTATACTTCTGAGATGAGGTAGTATTTACATTATTTACATTGTTCGGATTGTTGTCCTCACCTTTATTGCCATGTTTACGACGTTTCGGCCGTTGTACGCTTTGTCGATTATACTTCTGAGATGAGGTAGTATTTACATTATTGACATTGTTCGGACTGTTGTCCTCATCTTTATTGCCATGTTTACGACGTTTCGGCCGTTGTACGCTTTGTCGATTATACTTCTGAGATGAGGTAGTATTTACATTATTTACATTGTTCGGACTGTTGTCCTCATCTTTATTGCCATGTTTATGACGTTTCGGCCGTTGTACGCTTTGTCTATTATACTTCTGAGATGAGGTAGTATTTACATTATTTACATTGTTCGGATTGTTGACCTCATCTTTATTGCCATGTTTATGACGTTTCGGCCGTTGTACGCTTTGTCTATTATACTTCTGAGATGAGGTAGCATTTACATTATTTACATTGTTCGGACTGTTGTCCTCACCTTTATTGCCATGTTTACGACGTTTCGGCCGTTTTACGCTTTGTCTATTATACTTCTGAGATGAGGTAGTATTTACATTATTTACATTGTTCGGATTGTTGTCCTCACCTTTATTGCCATGTTTACGACGTTTCGGCCGTTGTACGCTTTGTCGATTATACTTCTGAGATGAGGTAGTATTTACATTATTTACATTGTTCGGACTGTTGTCCTCATCTTTATTGCCATGTTTACGACGTTTCGGCCGTTGTACGCTTTGTCGATTATACTTCTGAGATGAGGTAGTATTTACATTATTTACATTGTTCGGACTGTTGTCCTCATCTTTATTGCCATGTTTATGACGTTTCGGCCGTTGTACGCTTTGTCTATTATACTTCTGAGATGAGGTAGTATTTACATTATTTACATTGTTCGGATTGTTGACCTCATCTTTATTGCCATGTTTATGACGTTTCGGCCGTTGTACGCTTTGTCTATTATACTTCTGAGATGAGGTAGCATTTACATTATTTACATTGTTCGGACTGTTGTCCTCACCTTTATTGCCATGTTTACGACGTTTCGGCCGTTGTACGCTTTGTCTATTATACTTCTGAGATGAGGTAGTATTTACATTATTTACATTGTTCGGATTGTTGACCTCATCTTTATTGCCATGTTTATGACGTTTCGGCCGTTGTACGCTTTGTCTATTATACTTCTGAGATGAGGTAGCATTTACATTATTTACATTGTTCGGACTGTTGTCCTCACCTTTATTGCCATGTTTACGACGTTTCGGCCGTTTTACGCTTTGTCTATTATACTTCTGAGATGAGGTAGTATTTACATTATTTACATTGTTCGGATTGTTGTCCTCACCTTTATTGCCATGTTTACGACGTTTCGGCCGTTGTACGCTTTGTCGATTATACTTCTGAGATGAGGTAGTATTTACATTATTTACATTTTCGGACTGTTGTCCTCATCTTTATTGCCATGTTTACGACGTTTCGGCCGTTGTACGCTTTGTCGATTATACTTCTGAGATGAGGTAGTATTTACATTATTTACATTGTTCGGACTGTTGTCCTCATCTTTATTGCCATGTTTATGACGTTTCGGCCGTTGTACGCTTTGTCTATTATACTTCTGAGATGAGGTAGTATTTACATTATTTACATTGTTCGGATTGTTGACCTCATCTTTATTGCCATGTTTATGACGTTTCGGCCGTTGTACGCTTTGTCTATTATACTTCTGAGATGAGGTAGCATTTACATTATTTACATTGTTCGGACTGTTGTCCTCACCTTTATTGCCATGTTTACGACGTTTCGGCCGTTGTACGCTTTGTCGATTATACTTCTGAGATGAGGTAGTATTTACATTATTTACATTGTTCGGACTGTTGTCCTCATCTTTATTGCCATGTTTATGACGTTTCGGCCGTTGTACACTTTGTCGATTATACTTCTGAGATGAGGTAGTATTTACATTATTTACATTGTTCGGACTGTTGTCCTCATCTTTATTGCCATGTTTATGACGTTTCGGCCGTTGTACGCTTTGTCTATTATACTTCTGAGATGAGGTAGTATTTACATTATTTACATTGTTCGGATTGTTGACCTCATCTTTATTGCCATGTTTATGACGTTTCGGCCGTTGTACGCTTTGTCTATTATACTTCTGAGATGAGGTAGCATTTACATTATTTACATTGTTCGGACTGTTGTCCTCACCTTTATTGCCATGTTTACGACGTTTCGGCCGTTGTACGCTTTGTCGATTATACTTCTGAGATGAGGTAGTATTTACATTATTTACATTGTTCGGACTGTTGTCCTCATCTTTATTGCCATGTTTACGACGTTTCGGCCGTTGTACGCTTTGTCTATTATACTTCTGAGATGAGGTAGTATTTACATTATTTACATTGTTCGGATTGTTGACCTCATCTTTATTGCCATGTTTACGACGTTTCGGCCGTTGTACGCTTTGTCTATTATACTTCTGAGATGAGGTAGTATTTACATTATTTACATTGTTCGGACTGTTGTCCTCACCTTTATTGCCATGTTTACGACGTTTCGGCCGTTGTACGCTTTGTCTATTATACTTCTGAGATGAGGTAGTATTTACATTATTTACATTGTTCGGATTGTTGACCTCATCTTTATTGCCATGTTTACGACGTTTCGGCCGTTGTACGCTTTGTCTATTATACTTCTGAGATGAGGTAGTATTTACATTATTTACATTGTTCGGACTGTTGTCCTCATCTTTATTGCAATATTCACGACGTTTCGGCCGTTGTACGCTTTGTCTATTATACTTCTGAGATGAGGTAGTATTTACATTATTTACATTGTTCGGACTGTTGTCCCCATCTTTATTGCCATGTTTACGATGTTTCGGCCGTTGTACGCTTTGTCTATTATACTTCTGAGATGAGGTAGTATTTACATTATTTACATTGTTCGGACTGTTGCCTTCAACGACACATGGCTTAGTGGATATAAACTTTGGTTACTTCCAGTGATTTGATCCAAAGAATTGTGAGTTCAATTCCAGGATACAGCGGTAGTGAACAAACAATTTCAGAGAGTTAAGTTAAAGGGAGATAACTATATGGCTAGTGGTATCGCACATGGAATGGGAATGATGTACCCCAGTGATCGAAATAAAGGGTTAGGTTCGAAATTCTTAGCACCTGAAGAAGGCCGGAGCGTACAACGGCTGGAACGTCGTAAACATGACAATAAAGATGAGGACAGTAGTTCGAACAACGTAAAAATGTAAGTTGAGGCTCTTCGAAGAACGAACTAAAAAATCAACAATAATAATAGTCAATCAAACAAGCTAGTTAAAGTTTGTCCTACAGTCAGTTAGTTAAGTGCCATACGTGATACACGCTTGGGCGATCATGTCTCGAAAGAGACATGACTGAGTAGGCAGAAGATTATCCCGCAGTAGGTTGCCATTGCTTTCTGCAGTAGACTGGTTGCCGACCAAGGCTATAGAACCCAATCTGTCCCGCTATTTAACCCATAACTGGAAGGAAGAGACGGATTAATACCTTTTCCAAGGGTATTTGCGCGTAAGTGAATACAATGGATTCAACTAGAATTCGAACTCGGCTCCCCGGTTTCTCGTTCCGAGCCGATATCCACTGTACCACAACGCACATCCTTATGTTTGTCCTACAACTAACCCTATTTTATAAGCTTAATCTAGGCACAAGATCACAGGTCTGGAGCACGGAGTAATTGTCTCACTTATTACGGATGTTTAACCAGAAAAAGCACGCTGTTGTGGAGTAGTTTTCACACTGAAGGTTATAATCGTGCTATGTCGGTTGCTAATCGACTTAACGCACCCAAAATGTTAGGAACTTGGTAATCTTCCACTGAAACTGACTCCTAATATCAGCTGCCTAGTAGTTCTACTGAACTCTAATAGAACACTAAAGAACTCCTATGAACTTCCCAAGAACTCCCAAGAACTTCTCCCATTAACTTCCTGTTAACTCTTGTTAATATAGGAAGGAGAGTCCCTTATCTGAAGAATAGGTGTGTTTCCCCATAACACACGCTTACCACTATCTCCCACCGACACAACATCCCTTGTTTCCTGTTTAGGATGCGGTTTCCGGTTTTCTCTTTCCCAATCTCTTCACTCTTATATAGCCCCTTGCACATCAGTGGCATTACTGCCTTGCTTGGGGTGATATGATTAAAAAAAATTATTTAGTAAGCTTAACTTAGTTGGGTAAGGATCGAACTCACTACTGAC
Source organism: Ascarosepion bandense (assembly GCA_037127315.1). Classification (NCBI taxonomy): domain Eukaryota; kingdom Metazoa; phylum Mollusca; class Cephalopoda; order Sepiida; family Sepiidae; genus Ascarosepion; species Ascarosepion bandense. The sequence continues at coordinate 420,887 of JBBBDQ010001730.1, forward strand.
TGATAACACGCTAACAACGATCTAACTGATGTGCCCAGACGGACTGAAGAAACATAAAAATGGAGATTCAATAAAAATTTGGGAGATTTTTTAATAACTCTTTTCTTGAAATCATATCGATATTTTACGTTCTTGTACGAACGCAGCACACTTCTCCACCCCCTCGCAGCCGTATAAACAAATAGCATTATATGTTGAAGGTATATTGAAAATTACTGAAATTGTTTTGTCGACAAAAGCACACACACACATACTTACGCATACAATAAAGGAAATAATATCTACAATAATCCTTTGGGGATATGTAATAAAATTATCTTGAAATTTATTCAAAGATTTTATATCCTAGCACACATGCACAGCCGAATTGCGAACCATACCTGTTTCGAAACAATACACAGATTTGTACAAACAGACTGAGATAGATAGATAGATAGATAGATAGATAGATAGATAGATAGATAGATATGAGCAGAATGAGATAGATAGATAGATAGATAGATAGATAGATAGATATGAACAGAATGAGATAGATAGATAGATATGAACAGAATGAGATAGATAGATAGATAGATAGATAGATAGATAGATAGATAGATAGATATGAACAGAATGAGATAGATAGATAGATAGATAGATAGATAGATAGATAGATATGAACAGAATGATAGATAGATAGATAGATAGATAGATAGATAGATAGATAGATAGATAGATATGAACAGAATCAAATAGATAGATAGATAGATAGATAGATAGATAGATAGATAGATAGATAGATATGAACAGAATGAGATAGATAGATAGATAGATAGATAGATAGATAGATAGATAGATAGATAGATAGATAATGTACAGAATGCGATAGATAGATAGATAGATAGATAGATAGATAGATAGATAGATAGTAAGTAATGAACTCCAGACAATTATATGTAAACATTATTGTGTCTCCTAAGCGATTCCCATAAAAGTGCTATGTCAGCAAATCTTCATCCTCAACACATTCCCGCCACAATCGACAACAGAGTCGAACACACAGACAAAACACCGCTGCTATTCCCACTTTGCTCGTCTCCAACGAAACCAACCGATTTGTCGACATTAGATTTCGGATAACCTGTCCGAAAATCTAATTTATATTCAGTGGAATTTGTAAAATTTCAATTTCTATGCATTCAATAACTGAATTATTTTATTTTCATTACTATACAGATATTTCAGTCTGCCCGGCCGTGATGACAATTACTATTCTGGGTGTGTTCGATCCTCCCTTGGTTCCTCGACTTGTAACTGAGTAAAATTAAAGTAAGCCGTGCAAATATCTCCCTCTGGCGTAAGACATGCTAATCCCGGAGACAATTTATCGAGTTCGGTCCTCATTGGTTATACATGTAACCTTTTACCACTCGATGTAAAGAATTCAGAATAATTATAGAAATGAATATTAGTTGAGATTTCAATATTAAATATTAGCTTAAAATATGTCATTTTTTTTTTCATTGTGCAGGATGTGCATTGAGGTGCAGTGGGTAACGGCTCGGAACGAGAAATCGGGGAGCTGAGTTCGAATCCCAGTTAAAATTGCTACATTTACTTACGCGCAAATACCCTTGGGGAATGTATTAATCCATCCCTTTCCTCCAGTTAGGGATTAAATAACAGAACGGATTGGGTTCTATAGCCTTGGCTAGCAACCAGCAATGGCAACTTACAGCGGGATAATCTTCTGCCTAATCAGTCATGTCTCTTTCGAGACATGATCGCCCAAAACATGTATCACGTATGGCACTTAATTAACTGACTGAATATAATAGTTAGAAACATGATTAAGGCTTAAACTGAGCATAAAGTGGGGGATCGGTTTTCTATTGTTATGAAGTAATAAACTGACCACCCCTCTAATTACAACTTAATAATATAATATATATCTTCTCCATCTAGCTATGAGTCAAATAACAGAACAGATTGGGTTCTATAGCCTTGGTTGGCAACCAGTCTACCGCAGAAAGCAATGGCAACCTACTGCGGGATAATCTTCTACCCAGTCAGTCTTGTCTCTTTCGAAACATGATCGCCCAAGCGTGTATTACGAATGGCACTTAACTGACTGATTGAATATAATAGTTAGAAACATGATTAAGGCTTCTACTGGGCCTAAAGTGGGGGATCGGTTTTCTATTTTTCTAGAAGTAATAAACTGACCCTCCTATAATTACTACTTAATGATATAACACAGATCTTCTACCTCTAGCTATGAGTCAAATAATAGTACAGATTGGGTTCTATAGCCATGGCTGGCAACCAGTCTACTGCAGAAAGTAATGGCAACCTACTGCGGGATAATCTTCTATCCAATCAGTCATGCCTCTTTCGAGACATGATCGCCCAAAGCGTGTATCATGTATGGCATTCAACTGACTTACTGAATATAATAGTTAGAAACATAATGAAGGTTTCTACTGGGCATAAAATGGGGGATCAGTTTTCCATTGTTATGAAGTAATAAACTGAAATCCCTCTAATTACTACTTAATAACATAATACATATCTTCTTCTTCTAGCTATGAGTCAAATAACAGGACTGATAGGTTCTATAGCCTTGGCTGGCAACCAGTGTATTGCAGAAAATAATGGTAACCTACTGCGGAAAAATTTTCTGCCTAATCAGTCATGTTTCAAAAGAGACATGATCACCCAAGCGTGCATTACGTATGAAATTTAATTGATTGATTCACTGCTTAAGTAGGTCACTGGCTGCTTCTTTTGTGTGCATCATCTCTGAGTGTTCAGTTCTCAAGGTCTATTTTGCTCATTATATGTCCTAGAAAGTTAATTTTTTTAATTGTATAACCACGAGCAATTCGGTAATGCCACTGATGTGCAGGGGGCTAGATAAGAGTAAAAAAAAAATTAGATAGGAGGAGAGTAAAGAAAAAGACAAACCAGTTAAAGATGAGAATACAGGTGAGATGACAGTTGAAACGGTGGAGAGAAAGGAAAAGATAAACAGGGTGGTGTAGAAAGAACTAGAGTCAAGTAGTTAAGAGATGGGTATTGACATTGCTTTTAAATTCCTGGTGGTTGTAGCTGTCAGCAAAGCAAGGATATGGAAGTGAGTTCCACTGGCGGGAAGTGCGAGAAAAGAAGCTGAGGGAGTAGAATTGTCGTCTGCTTTTGGTTGATCTAACTGTGAATGGATGGGACCCAGTTTCCAGTCTGGTTGCACGACTAAATACCTATGGCAGGGGCACCAGTGACTTAAGTTCTTTGGAGCAGAAGCTATGAAAATATTTATAGAACAGACAGAGGGAAGCCACATCCAGTCGGTGAGAAAGTGGCTGGAGTCGAGAAGCCAAGTTGGTACCTATCACATTACTGATTCTTCTTTGGAGCCTGTCGAGAACACTGAGATGAACAGCTGAGGCGCCTGACCATATATGACAGTAGTATTCCATAATTTGTCCTCTTTTGAAGTACCAGTTCGTTGTTTCCTTTTTCCTTTAACCTTTCTGTTTGCTTACATGCCCTTTCCACGACATTCTAGAAATTTGTCAGTTGGATCGAGTCTATTCGTTGCCATATAGGAGACTAAATATATTATTTGTCTTTACAACGCGAACATTTTTCTTTGTTTTGCCCTCCATCTATTCACAGAAACTGCTTCAGTCGGTTACTTGTGTTCCTCTTGCTATCAATATGCATTGTGGGTATTAGTATGTTATTTTATAATCATATCACCCCAAGTAAGGCATTTTACTGCCACTGTTTTGCAGGGGGTTACATAGGAAGAACTTTATGTGAAAGAGTGACAGGTTATGGGGGTGTCAGAAAGTAGGTAAGACAAGAATGAGAATACTGATGAGATGGAGTCGACGGAGAAAGGAGCATGAAAGAGAGGATGCAGGTTAGTGAGATAGGAGATGACTATTGACTTTACATTTAATTTCTTCGAGATTGTAGCTGTCGGGGAAGCAAGTAAACGAAACGGAATTCCACAGGCGGGAAGTGCGAGAAAAGAAGCTGATGGAGTAGAATTTGCGTTTAGATTTTATTGGTTTCTCAGTAAAAAAAAAAGTGAGACATAGTTGCTAATCTTTTGGCTCGAGTAAATTTATATAGAGAGGGCACCAGTGTGCTAAGTTCATCGGAGCAGAAGCCGTGAAAGTATTTGTAGAAGAGACAGAGAGAAGCCACACTGCGTCGGTGAGAAAAGTGACTGTATCTGAGCTGCCAAGTCGGGATCGATCACATTATAGATTCTCCGTTGGATTGGGGCGAGGACACCTAGGTGGATAGCAAGAGCACCCGACCAGATATGGCAGCAGTATTTAATGCACGGGCGGATGCCAAGTCGTGATCGATCACGTTACAGATTCTCCGCTGGATTTGGGCGAGGACACCTTGGTGGATAGCAGGAGCACCCGACCAGATATGGCAGCAATATTCAATGCATTTGAATATGATATTTTCCAAGCATATGGGGAGCAAATCAATGTCAAAACAATGCATAGGAGTACTAGCAGAAGAAGTTGGGGAGAGCCATACTCTGGATAGAGACAGGGCAAGAGAGACAGGAAAGCAACACATAACATATTTAATGAGCTTCAGTAAGTGGATAGTGTAACAGGGTTTAGGAGAAACAACAGAAAGATAAATTTTATTAAATGTTATAAGTGGCAGGAAGTTGGGGAGAGTCATACTCACGGGACAGTGAAGGAGCAAGAGGGACAGAGGAAAACAACGTATAACATATTCAGTGAGCTGGAATAAAGGGATAGCGGAACAGAGTTTAAGAAAAATAACAGAAAGACAAAGTTTATTAAGAGCTATAATGGACTGGAAGTTGTGGAGAGCCGTAACCGCCTACGTATTGAGTGGGACACGGTACAAATAGAATATTTTTTTATATCTTTATATATTCTTTTAGGTGCTATGTCCTTTCAGATCTTTTCTGATCATGGTTCTCCACAGCTTCCGGGTCCTTTTTGGTGCATATTGTGTTGACAAGTATTTTGTTTACTTTCTCGGACTGATCCCTAGTTCGATATCATGAAGATGTCACTCTCCTTTGCAAGTTAACCGTGTTGAAAATTGAAACCTGGGTCTCTTCGTAAGAAAATTATCGGTCCAATCGCACGAACCATTCAGAATAACTGTAACACAACCTTCTTCTTCTTCAATGTGCCTTGTCCTTTTAGGAGGTAGGCGGAAATAGCCTCCAACGTCTTCCTATTACTAGTGGCTCTTAGCACGCTCTCTTCTATTACACCACGCAACCCCCGTAATCCACCTGCTCAGGCTCTTCAAATATATTATCCGCTGCTTTCTCCTGGCTCTTTTCCCCTCTATCTGTCCTGTTAGTATCAGGTTCTCCAAACCCTCCTTCCTTATTGAATGTCCCAGGAACTTCAGTTGTCTCTTCCCTATGCTCACTATTAATTTCCTTTTCGTTGCCATCCTTTCCAAAACTTCATCATTGCTCACATGCTCGATCCATGATAGCCGCAGCATCCTTCTGTAGAACTACATTTCAAATGCTTCAAGTTTTTCCTTCATCTTTGATGATATTGTCCAACATTCACTGCCATATTGAAGAACTAACAACACATAGCAATCTAGTACTCTCTTCTTTGTTTCTAGAGAAATTTTCTTGTGTCTTAATACTTTACTCAGCTTGTGGAACGCGTCCTTCACCATGCAAGTCGCCTTCAGATCTCTGTGTCGCACTTTCCATCTCCTGTTAGAACACTTCCTAGGTATTTAAATTTTTCTATTTGCTTGATTCTAATATCCCTTACCTGTATTTGGCATTTTGTGTTGCTCTTTTTACTGATGACCATGCATTCGGTTTTCTTGCAGTTTATTTGTAGTCCTTTCTTGTCACTCTCTTCAGCTCAACCCTATCTAACTAAAAATTAAAATTATTGTATAGACAATAATTTAACAGGTTTAACCAACTCAAACAAAAATTCCTGTCTGGTGTCTTGTGAAACATAAGGTCGCTTTGGTTTCAAACTGTTCCACAACGTGGTGGTGATTGGCCCTACACAATACCCTGGGGAATGGTTGTTTGTTCTTCTTTTATTTTTGTCGGGGACTTTCTTTCACTTAGATGACCACTTGTTCCTACGTTCAGTTCTATCAGGTCTGCTCATCCAAGAACCACATGCGCTTTAGAAGGTTTTCTTCTCCTAAACTGAATGCCAACTACGGCTAGGGAGTGTTCTGTCCCACACTATTTTTTTACTTGCTCCAGATAATTCCCCTTCCTTTACAATCGAAACATTTTTCTTTGATCCGTCTATTTACACAAATTCCTTCACTACTCATGCTCCTCAAAGGACGCGTTCCAGAAGATGAGCAAAATACTAACACACAGGAAAATCTCAATAGAAACGAAGAAAGAGTTCTAGACTGCTACGTGATGTCAGTTCTTCAATACGGCTGTGAATGCTGGACAATATCATCGAAAATGAGGACAAAACTGGAAGCGGCCGAAATGTGGTTCTACAGAAGGATGCTACGGATATCGTGGACTGAGCATACAAGCAACGACGAGGTGTTAGAAAGAATGGCAACAAAAAGGAAATTGATGCTGAGCATCAGGAAGAGACAACTGAAGTTCCTGGGACATGCAATGAGGAAGGAGAGCCTGGAGAACCTGATACTGACTGGACAAATAGAAGGAAGGAGAGACAGAGGAAGGCAGCGGATAACATATTTGCAGGTCCGATCAGGTGGATGACGGAACGGGAGTTGCCAGGAGCAACAGGAGCAAACATACTAAGAGCCACAAGGGATAGGGAGAAGTGGAGAGCCATGATCGCCTAAGTCCTGAAGGGACAGGGCACATAGAAGAAGAAGTATCTCAAAACTTCTTTGTTAATTGCTTGTTCAGGCCCTGGTATTTTCTGCATTCGTCGATAAGACCATATCTTTGCCGTTTCGAGTCTCCTTTCCGTAAATATCAAATTCTTCTAGTCTACTTTCCTCATTCTGTGTTCAAATGATTTGAGTCGTCGCTTTCTAAATGTTACCAATGATTACTTTGTAGTTAATATTTTTTCTGAAGACGTCCTTTTTCCTCATATTTTCTACATTGTGTTCTCATCTTTCATCGGTCGAAGCACATCTCTGTGGTTTCAACTCAGCTTCATCTGTGAGAAAATTGTCTAGTATTCACTGTCATATAAAAGATTAGATATATCAATGCCCATTTCCCTTTGCCTCTCTAGCCTTCAATTTGTCCTGTATTAAGTTCTTCTTGTTTTCTTTTCTCGTGTCTTTCAGAAATTTCCTCCACCTCTCTGACTGAAAGCACCAGTTTCTTTGTAAGTCTTATTTTCCTTTAAAATTATTTGCTACTCATAACTTATAGCATTCGTTGTTAGATTCACGCTTCAAGTCCACTTTCCATCTGTAAAAATGACTGATTTATATTTTTACAGATTATACTACCAGTATAGCCCGGCATTGCTCGGGTGTAATGGAAGCTTTAAAACTAATCCATGGTCCTGGAGCTCAGACACTTTGGACGTTGGCACGAAAGACTAAAAAGCAAAAGTTGTTTCCAGTTAAAGCGAAACCGTAGACTGAAAGAAAAATGAATGGATGTAAGTCAAATTTTCATTTCCTGGTATCAATATCAAATAAGTTTTTTCGTCGTAAACTGAATTTTGAAGGCTAAATAAGTCATCTGAGTAAATGGTATCAAGGCTGAGACTAAGAACTACAATTATACCTACTTAGAGTCAAACCCGAAGCAAAACATAAAATAAAAGGGCTGAAAAAATACAGACATACAGGCAGATAAACAGGCACACACACAAACATCTTCTTGCCTTATATATATATATATATATATATATATATATATATATATATATATATATATATATATTATCGATTTTCTGCACTATTGTAAGAACTGAAACCTTGAAACTTCTGAATATCGTTTCTTATGTCTTTGTCTATGAGTGAATCAAATTTGATTAGAATCGGACCACTCCTTCTATAACCCGAATTTTTCGATTATCGATTTTCGATATTTATGGGGGGTACCTCGACACAAAACCTAGCTAAGAACACTTGCACACGCTTATAGTACAACAATGTAAATTTTCAATAAAATCGGTTCAGCCGTTTCGGTGTCTATAGGTAACGGACACACACACAGACACACACAGACACACACACATACAATGTTCCATTTATAAATAAGTTTATATATATATATATTTTTTTTTCCTGTAAGAAGCACAAACTTTGATACACGTGACATTTTAATGAAATAGCACTTACTGACACCTGTAAAATAAAATACGGGTCTTCGGCATGCACACAAAAAATGTTTTAATTATTTTAAAAATCTTATGGCTCGAATATTTGTATTAAGCTTTTCAATTTCCGATTAGTAAATATAGTCTTTACGTATTAACTTAAATTTTAACCATCCGCCCGTGTATTTTACCATCCGCCAGTGCATTGAATACCGCTGCCATATCTGGTCGGGTGCCTAGGGGTCCTTGATAAAATCCAACGGAGAATCTGTAATGTGATCGATCCCGACATGGCAGTTCACCGGCGCAACGTGGCTTTTCTGTCTCTTCTACAAATACCTTCATAGCTTCTGCTCAGATGAACTTAGCTCACTGGTACCCACCATACATGAATTTGCTCGAGCCACAAGATTAGCAACTCGATCACACCCTTTTACTGCGAAACCAATAAATTGTAAAGACAAATTCTACTCCATCAGCTTCTTTTCTCGCACTTCCCACATGTAAAATTCCCTTCTGTTTACTTGCTTTGCCGACAGTTACAATCTTCAAGAATTCAAATGTAAAGTCAATAGTCATCTACTATCTCACTAACTTGCTTCCTCTCGCTCTCTCATGCTTCTTTCTCCGTCCACTCCACTCTCATCAGTATTCTCACCCTTCTCTTATCCACTTCTTGACACCCTCTGTAACCTGTCACTCTTTCTCATATATTTCTTCTTACGTCACCCCCTGCACAAAAGTGGCAGTAAAATGCCTTGCTTGGGTCATCTCCTATATCATTAACTTGCATCCTCATTCTTGTGTTCGTTCCACCGTCCACTCCACTCTCATCAGTATTCTCATCCTTCTCTTACCCTCTTCTTGACACCCCCTGTAACCTGTCACTCTTTCTCATAACTTACCTCCTATGTAACACACTGCTCAACAGTGGCAGTAAAATGCCTAGCTTGAGGCGACACAATTATAAAATAAAACAAATAAAATAAAGATAACCTCATGGAATCAACGATTGGAAGAAGTTTTAAAAGATTTTTGAAATTGTATAGATTATTATAATAAAAATGGAAATAATTCTTGTAAAAATTCATTGTTAATCAAATTCTTTTCTATTCAGACTATGATATCTTCAATATATATTGTTTATAAAAGCAATTAAAAGTTTATCTGAATAAAAATTGCATAGTCTCATTGCATTTCTGTTTTCACAATTCGCTGGAAAGTGGCTAATTTTAAAAAAAAGTTGATTAACATTCCCCGGTGAATCCTGCATTTAATTAATAAAAAAAAAATAATTCTGGCGTCTCGCTAAATCTTAGACATTTCTTGAAATTAATTAGAGGCGGGTTAACATATGTAAAATATATATACATTTTTTTACTGTGATTTTATAAAAATAATGAATTCAAAAATTATTTCAGTCATTTGTGAATAAGTCCTGAAAATTATTTGGTTTTTGCGAGAATTTTCAAATTAATGAGCTTTTCACTGGCAAAAGATTGTGTTGTATTAAGGATGTGCGTAGTGGTGCAGTGGATATCGGCTTGGAACGCGAACTCTGGGTGCTGAGTTCGAATTTCAGTTGAATTCCTTGCATTCACTTATGCACAAATACCCTTGGGAAAGTTATTAATCCTTTCCTTCCATGGGTTAAATAACAGGACAGATTGAGTTCTATAGCCTTGAATGGCAACCAGTCAACTACAGAAATTAATGGAAACTTAACGCCGGATAATCATGTGTTTCAGGGTTTCTTCCCCTTATCGGAAAAATTGTACAAATATGTCACTTGTGATTGCCATACACTTATCTTGCATCTGTCTATCTGTCAACACATTTCAAATACGACGGAATGGTCAGAAAGTTCAATTCTATAATAGTTTTATTCAGTTAGTCATGTCTTTTTCGAGACATGATCGCTCAAGCGTGTATCACTGACTGAGTATTTAGTTACCTCTAATAAATCGCTGAAAAAACAACATAGCAAAACCTTCTTAACCTTAAAAGAAACGAATTTTTTTCAAAATATTTGTATTATTAAGAGGAAAAATCAATATATTTTAAAATTATTTTTTAAATTTTTTAATCCTTTTAACACAATCAAAATTATGGTAAAAATCGTGTTTTTATTTTTGTTAACGGGAAGCCAAATTGTGACGAGAATTTACAATGATAAACGCAATCTTATATGACTAACATTTTTCCGGTGACAACACATTAATTGTTGCAAAAATCAAATAATTGTCGGATTTTAGTAAAACTCTCAGGACTTGTTTTTTTTTTTACAAATGAATGCAATTATTTTTTAAAGCATTATTTTTTTAAGTATTGTAATTTTTATTTTTTTAAATATGTTACCCCATCCTCCAAATAAATTCATGAAATTTCAAAAAATTAAATTCTGTAGGTAAGATTGGTGTTAGGACTCATTTGGGGAATGTAAATCATGTATCATTTTTTTTAACGATTTCGCACATGTTACGAAAAATCTGCTTCGAATGGTAAAATAAGAAATGTGATAAAACTATGATATTGTTTAATTAGATAAGATTTTAATTGCTAATTATATATATATATATATATATATATATAAACTAAAGACATTATAATCTGAAGAAAAAAATTTCGATTAAAAGTGAAATTTTTAAAGAACTGTTTTCATTTTTTTTTAATTTTAATGATTTATAAAGTTTCATAAATATTTTAAAAATATCTATAAGGCTTGTAGGTAAGTTAAAAAGTCAAGACTACATTTACTACTCGAAAATTCATAAGTTTGATACAAATCATCTAGCCATCCTATTTTTAATTCTTTTGTGTATGTGTGTGTGTGTGTGTGTGTGTGTGTGTGTGTGTGTGTGTGTGTGTGTGTGTGTGTGTGTGTGTGTGTGTGTATTTGAAGTTCTTGGTCTGTTTGTTAATTTCTATATATATATTAAAAGTTCATGTGTTTCAGGGTTTCTTCCCCCTATCGGAAAAATTGTACAAATATGTCACTTGTGATTGCCATACACTTATCTTGCATCTGTCTATCTGTCAACACATTTCAAATACGGCGGAATGGTCAGAAAGTTCAATTCTATAATAGTTTTATTCTAAATTTCATGATATAAATAAGTAATACTTGTATAAATCATATACATTTAAGATTACATTTGCTAAGTTTTCAAAAATAATGTGACACATATGTATATTTCATTTCTGCAACATTTTTAAAAAACGAGAATTAACTTTTGTTTACAAATCTATCGATCGTTTAAAAATGACCAAAAATTGAAAAATTAAAAAAAAAGAAAGCGATCTCAAAATTTTAGATTCCAATCTATATAATTTCTGATTGAAACGCACCAAGCTATTTTGATTAATGGAAATAGCAAATTGATTCATTTATTTTTAAATTAGAAATAAAGTAAAAGTTTCAAGAAAACTTATTTATTTTTAAAAATTAAATTTAAAAGTTATTTATAGAAAATTAATGGAGGTATGTAGACGTTTGCCGTAACAAACTCTTCTTAAAATTGGGCCACTCGCTAACGAAAATTGGGCCACTCGCTAACGAAAATTGGGCCACTCGCTAACGAAAATTGGGCCACATGCTAACGAAAATTGGGCCACTCGCTAACGAAAGAAAAACAAGACATTTAACAAAAATTTCGAATGTGTTAGAAATTATTGAAAAAATTTAAAAAATAATGAAAAATAAGTTGATATTTCCTCTTAATAATAACATCAATATTTGGAGGATAAAATTTTGTTTTTATTAAATTTTGAGCTCTTTTGACATCATGCTATGCCTTTTTTTTTTTTTGGTGAATGAGTGAGGGTACATATATTTAGGGGATATATGTATTTAAGTAGATAACTGTTTTTTAATTCTCTTGTGGTGCATTGGATATCGGCTCGGAACGAGAAATCGAGGAACCGAGTTCGAATTCTAGCCGAATTCATTGCATTCACGTACGCACAAATACCCTTGGGAAAGGTATTAATCCGTCTCTTCCCTCCAGTTATGGGTTAAATAACAGGACAGATTGGGTTCTATAGCCTTGGTCGGCAACCAGTCTACCGCAGAAAGCAATGGCAACCTAATGCGGGATAATCTTCTTCCCAGTCAGTCATGTCTCTTTCGAGACATGATCACCCAAGCATGTATCAGGTATGGCACTTAACTGACTGAGTAACGGCGTGTGTTTCTGAATATTTTACAAAGGAACACATCCTGACCGACATGATTCAAACTTCCCCGTCATTTTACTTTTACTTATTAATTATTCATTTAATTAATTAGTCAATTAACTAAGAAACAAACAAAGAAAAAAGGTATTAAAGAAGAAAAGAAAGATAGAGATTATAAGATGAAAAGAAGGAAGACATTATTTTTAAAATGAGCTAATAAAATAAGAAAGAAAGAAAGAAAGAAATTCCAACAAAGTAGAAAAAATTAAGAAATACTATGGAAAAAAAAAAGAACTAATGAATAAACTGAAAAGAAAGAAAGAAAGAATATCAGAAAGAATATCAGAAAGAAAGAAAGAAAGAAAGAAAGAAAGAAGGAAAGATAGAAATTACAACAAACTAGAAAAAATTACGAAATTCAATGGAAAAAAAGAACTAATGAATAAACTGAAAAGAAAGAAAGAAAGAATGTCAGAAAGAAATAATATCTGAAAGAAAGAAAAAAAGAAAGAAAAAAAGAAAAAAAGAAAAAAAGAAAGAAAAAAAGAAAAAAGAAAAAAAGAAACAAAGAATGAAAGAATATTAGAAAGAAAGAAATAAAGAATATCAGAAAGAAAGAAAGACATTCCAACAAAGTAGAAAAATTTTAAAATTCTATGGAAAAAAAAGAACTAATGAATAAATTGAAAAGAAAGAAAGAAAGAGTATCTGAAAGAAAGAATATCAGAAAGAAAGAAAGAATATCTGAAAGAAAGAAAGAAAGAAAGAAAGAAAGAAAAACATTCCAACAAAGTAGAAAAAATTTAGAAATTCTATAAAAGAAAAAGAAAAATAAAATAAAAGAACTAATGAATAAACTGAAAAGAAAGAAAGAAAGAAAGAAATTCCAACAAATTAGAAAAATTAAAAAATTCTATGGAAAAAAAATAATGAATAAACTGAAAAGAAAGAAAGAAAGACTATCAGAAAGAATATCAGAAAGAAAGAAAGAATATAAGATAGAAAGAAAGAAAGAAAGAAAGAAAGAAAGAAAGGAAGAAAGAAAAAGAAAGTGATTATCAGGTTGATGAGAAAGAAATTGACAATTACGTTGTAACGAAAGAAAGAAAAGCGATAATTAATATGCAAAGAAAGAAAGTTAAAATGGCGAAAGAGTAACTGTTGATACGAAATAAAAGTAATAACTTTGTAGAAAAGAAAGAAAGAAAGAAAGAAAGAAAGAAAGAAAGAAAGAAAGAAAGAAAATGATTATGAAGTGTCAAAGGAAGAACGTGCTTGTCAGGTTAAAAAAGAAAGTAATAATTGTGTTGAAAAGAAAGAAAGAAAGAAAGAAAGAAAGAAAGAAAGAAAAAAGAAAGAAAGAAAGAAAAAAGAAAGAAAGAAAGAAAGAAAGAAAAAAAGAAAGAAAGAAAGAAAGAAAGAAAAAAAGAAAGAAAAAATATAAAAGATGTAGTGAGGAGTTACAAAAAATAAAAGAAAAAGACAAAGAGAAAAAGAAAATCACTGAAAGACTGCCTAAATTATGTTGAAGCTGGCATTATAGGGTATCTGGGTAAGCGTGCCCCAGACAGACAATAATCGCTGACGCCACTGTTCAGTGTTTGTGAAGGACAAGAACAGTGTCTCAAATCCAACTCAAAAACCCCTCAAAAGTTTACCAATCAACATGTAGATATTATCTAGCAAAGAGCGCCAAAAACAAAAACAGTGATTAACTGTGCGTGTGTGATATATATATATATACCCCACTATATATATATATATATATATATATATAGTCAACCGCAGACAAATCTGTTTCCCTGTATGACAGCTCATCAGTACGGTTAGACATCCGATTACTTTTTAACCCAGGATTGATACCCGACCTAATTGGCGCCAGTCGGCGATTCTACCTTTATGCACATATGTGTGTGTGTGTGTGTGTGTGTGTGTGTGTAAAAATAAATACAGATACTTTATTTAATGGTTAAACGGAAGTATAGGCCTGATGATGGTTCGCCTGAAAATAGGCCCAAACTTCCGCCTAACCTTGGAATAACGTGTCTGTCTTCATTTTTACAAATATTTGCTCTATATGTATTTATATATATGTATATTTATACTTCTCCTAGAGAGTTATCCTCCCACTTTATGTACAGAATGCTCCTTTGGATTCGTCTATATCTACACCGCACACATATATATATATATATATATATATATATATATATAAAGTATACCTAGCGAGAGGAAAAGCCAGCTTTCCCTGTCGATCCGCTTAAGTGAAAATTTTGTAGGTTAGTTGGCTCGCTAGGTATACTTTATTTATTCTGCTCTACCTAAATACTGAGCGCTTTTTTGTTAGTTGATGACTCGTCTCAGGTTTTTTTTGGGGGGGGGATGGGGGCTACGTGCTGACTCGGTCCGAATCCTTTTGACTGATGTGCTTAGCTCTTTCTTTTTTTTTTTTTTTATAACGATTTTTCCTTCCACATAGATCCGCGGAGGGATTTTCGACACGAGTATAGTTATAGGTTTGCATATATATATATATATATATATATATATATATATATATATATATACCTGTCCAAAACTAGAAAACCCATACCCTCCTCTAAACCAAATAGCAGCACCTTAAGAACCATAAACGAACAACTAGACCATCCTAAAATCTCACACCACGTATATCATTAACAACGACGCCACTACTACTACTACTACATCCAGACAAGATAAATAGGAAACCTGTCCTGAACTAAGCCAACCCCTAACTCTAAGACTACAATATGGCCAACAGAATCAAAATAAGCTCCCAACCCCACTTTCACTTAAAAAGCATATTCACCACAAATAAACTGTTTTTCGCCAGATAATTTTCATTCCAACTACGTCACCAGATGAGAAACACCAAAAAAAGGTAGCTTCGAAACGCGAAAATTTTTGAGTAGTGATACTATGAATTTATAAACCATTGTAACAACTGCTACAATATATATATATATATATATATAGGAATTTGTGCTCAACAATAGGAAATCCTCAATACCTCCTTTAATCCATGGATTTGATGTTCTCACGTCATCTGCTGAGAAAGCTGAGTGCTTTGCCCGCAGATTCTCATCCAACTCCACATTCGACTCGTCCGGAGTGCACCCACCCGACTTCCCTATTAGAACTGAGGCCAAACTGCACGAAGTATATATTACCCCGACAATAGTATCCAGAGTAATTTCAAAACTCGACCCCCATAAGGCGTGTGGAGACGATGGAATCCCGGTGATAGTCCTTAAGAGGTGTGCCCCTGAACTTTCCCCTGTCCTCTCTAAACTGTTTAACTACTGCCTTTCTGCTTCCTGCTTTCCTGCATGCTGGAAATTCTCCTCAGTCGTTCCTGTCTTTAAGAACTGTGGTGAACCCTCGGACCCATCCAACTATCGCCCTATCAGTCTTCTACCAATATTCGGGAAAGTGTTCTAGGCTATAATCAATGCTGAAATAGTTCATCATCTCACCGCCCACAAACTGTTCTCCGACAGGCAATATGGATTCCGATCTGACAGGTCCACAGCCGACCTGCTAACAACTGTAACGGAGTACATGCTACAGGCCCTTGATGAGTCTGACGAGGCTCGCGCGGTTGCTCTGGACATCTCCAAGGCTTTCGACCGGGTTTGGCACCCTGGCCTCCTATGCAAACTACGCGGTTATGGTATTACCGGTCGCCTGCTTGACCTAATTCAATCATTCTTAAATAACCGCAAAATGAAGGTCGTTCTGAATGGGCGTGCCTCTTCGTCCTACAGCACGAATGCCGGTGTCCCACAAGGCTCTATCCTGGGCCCGACGCTCTTCCTTATTTTCATCAACGACCTACCAGATGAGATCAAGTCCCAAATAGGCATCTACGCAGATGACACTACAATATACTCCCGCTCCAGTAAGAAACCTGTCGTGGCGGACAGACATAATCTCGCTGCTGACCTTGAGCGGGATCTACACTCTGTGGTGAACTGGGGCAAGAAGTGGCTTGTCAACTTCAATTCCTGTAAGACCAAGCTGTTGTCTGTCAACCATTACAGGCAACCTCTTCTGCCTCCCATAAGCATGGACCAGATGATTCTCCCGGAGAGTAATACACTACGCCTCCTCGGACTTACCCTGTCCTCAGACCTCAAATGGAAGCACTATATTGAATCCATAGCAAAATCTACTGCTAAGAAGATTGGGTCACTATGTCGATCCAGGATGTTTTTTCCACCTGAATCCATCCTGCATATATACAAGTCAACCATCCGTCCGTGCATGGAGTACTGCTACCATTTATGGTCAGGTGCCCCTGCCGTTCTCCTCAGTGTTCTTGACAAGCTCCAAAGGAGAGTCTGTAATGTGATAGGTACTGATCTGGCGACTCGTCTGCAGCCACTTTCCCATCGTCGAAATGTGGCCTCCCTCTGTCTCTTCTATAAATACTTTCATGGCTTCTGCTCGGATGAGCTTAAGTCACTGATGCCTCCTCTACAGGTGTTTACCCGTGCAACCAGACTGGCAACTGGGTCCCACCCATTCACAGTCAGGTTAGCCAAACGCAGACGACAATTCTACTCCTGCAGCTTCCTCTCTCGCACTTCCCGCCTGTGGAACTCACTCCCGTATTCTTGCTTTCCTGACGGCTATGACCTCCAGAAATTTAAAAGCAAAGTTAATACTCACCTACTAACCACTGGACTCTAGCTCTCTCCCCTCCCCTGTATAATCTTCACGTTCTCTCCGCCTATGTATCTGTCATTGCACCTGCTTTCTCAGCTATCTATTGTTCCTTTCTAACTAGCTTGTACTCCTCACTCTTTTCTAATTAATCTTTCTACATTTATGTAACCCCCTGCACATCAGTGGCGTTTCTGCCTTGCTCGGGGTGAAATGATTAAAAAAAAAAAAATATATATATATATATATTCCATTTGTAAACGAGTTCACTACCCAGGTTTCTACCAAGAGCGGTGTCTTCAGACGATTTTTAATAACTGATTTTACCGTTTGCCGTTTTTCTTTTTAAGAACGCTCTTGTAACGGTGTTTTATCTGAACGTTCACGTAGCAAGGAATATATATATACATATATATATAAATATTTACGCTCTCACACCCTGATTGAGCACTCTGAAAGAATGGTAGACTTTGAAAAACAGTAGCTACTCTAGCAAATACACATCAGCAATGAATTAGAACACACTCAGCTATTGGGCGTGTATAATGATAATATACACGCTAAAAAGTTTGCCTTCTTCTACCGAGCGCCCATAGCTCAGTGGTAGACTGACGCTAATTCAGTCGGGTTTTAATCCTGTGTTAAATGCAGTCGGAGTCTAACCGTACTGATGAGCTGTGATACAGCGAAACAGATTTGTCTGCGGATGACTAGATATATAATTATACTCTTCTCGATAACCTTAATCGAAAACTTTCGAACGAAGGAAAAAAATAGTTTTGAAAAAAAGAAAGAGTTTATAACATGGAAATCTGGCAAAAGTGTTCGGACAGAAATCAGCACGAAGGCCAAAGAAAAGAAAAACTACACGAGTAACCATCTAACAGAAAACGCTCAATACAAAGGTAGAGCAAACTTAATAGCACCTAATGAGACAGATTAACCTACCTTGGTTTCTCCTAAACCGTTTAGGAAAAACCTAGGTAGGTTCGTCTGGCTCATTAGATGCTATATATATTGTCATCCGCAGACAGATCTGTTTCGCCGTATCACAGCTCATCAGTACGGTTAGACTCCGATTGCTTTTTTACCCAGGATTGAAACCCGACCGAAATGGCGTCAGTCGGCGACTCTACCCTTGAGCTATGGGCATACGGTGGAGACTGTTTAGCGCATATCATTATACGCGCCCAATAGCTAGAGCGCTCTAATTCATTTCACTGAATGAGCGATGCGTACACGCCAGCTAATTCTTGAAATTTGGTAAGGTAAATTCCAATAGAGACAGACTCCAAAGACAAATCAATGTTAAAATTTATTGCTAAATTTAACAAAGTATTATAATCAGGAAACAAAAATTAGATATTTTTACAAATCCATTGCTAATGTGGTATTTCACAGTCCCAGTCGCTTTTCAAAACCAAATTCATACAACAGTGAATGTCCTAAATTTGTCCAGACGAAGTCACGTGGGACAGAAAAAATGAAACAAAAGAATAAATATTAGAAAAAGGAAAGAGAGAAAAGGAAAATTTGAAGGACAGAATAAGGGGAAAGGGGGTTAACTTAAGTTATTTGATTTCTGGGCAACGTTTTTGACCTATATATATATATATATATATATATATATATATATATATATATCATGCCGGTTTTAAGTGGTTCGTGTTCCAACACGTTAAAACAAAGTGCTTTAGCTGAGAGAACTATGATTCGCTAAGTTCAGAGTTGTTCACAGTTGTGGCAGAAACACTAGATTTGTCAAAATCCCCCATCCATGAGTACTGAGTGAATCTTAGGTACTTAAATTTCTATGATGTTTTCGTACCACATGATCTTTTCGTGCATACATTTTATCTTTAAAGTATTGGGCTGTCTGGAAACGTCCTGCTGATTTTTAGTCATTCATATTCCAACACGTTGGAACGTGACAAATTTCTTGATAGTTATAATATACTTACATTTCCAATTAGAGTACACTTCAAACTTTCTCTTGAGGAAGAAAGTTTAAATTGACTTAATTCGTGTCAATTTTGCAACTATGAAAATGGAAGATTATAAGGTTCATTTTAGACACTTGATGCTTTTTTAATACGATAAAGAAAAAAATACCTCACAAGCAGCAAGAAAAATATGCACTGTGTAGTGAAGGTGCTTTAGCTGTCAGAACTGTAGGGAAGTGGTTTGCTAAGTTCAGAGTTGGTGATTGTAGCCTTGTTTATAAAGAACCCTCAGGCAGAACTCCCACTACAGATAAGAATCAAATCAGAATGTGGATCGAGAATAAAACGCATTACACAATGCAGAAATTGGCAGGAACACTAAATTTATCAAAATCCACCATCCATGAGCACTCAGTGCAGTTTGGGTACTTAAAATGCTATGATGATTTCGTACCACATGATCTTTTTGTGCATACATTTTATCCTTAAAGTATTGGGCTGTCTGGAAACGTCCTGCTGATTTTTAGTCATTCATGTTCCAACACGTTAGAATGGGACAAATTTCTTGATAGATATAATATGCTTACATTTTCAATTAGAGTACACTTCAAACTTTCTCTTGAGGAAGAGCTTACAGCCTATCACGTTGAATACAACGGTTCTCGCTCGATCACCGAAGTTAAACAACGTTGAGCCTGGTCAGTACTTACATGGGTGACCGCTTGGGAATACCAGGTGCTATAAGCGTATAGTGACGGATGTGTGTTGTGGTGCAGTGGATATCGGCTCGGAAAGAGAAATCGGTGAGCCGAGTTCGAATTCCAGTTGAATACCCTGCATTCACTTCAGCACTGATATCCTTGGGAAAGATATTAATCCGTCCATTCCCTCCAGTTATGGGTTAAATAACAAGGGTAGGACTTGGGGACCCTGCTATTTGCTCTTAAAAACAAATCCCAATGAATCGTGAAAAGAAAAACGTTGTAAATAAAATAAAATAAAATAAAATAAAATAACCAATAACCTTACCCAAAATCACTGGTTGTGACCTTAAAATGGATTCCATGAGGATTGATAGGCCGTTAAGCCTCAAAAACAGACAAATCTTGAGGAAGAAAGTTTAAAATGACTTAATTTGTGTCAATTTTGCAACCCTATGAAAATGGAAGATTATAAGGTGCATTTTAGACACTTTTTGAGGAGCCTAGATGCACTAGAATTTGTTACGGAGGTCGCAATTTGAACAGCATAAGGTATGCAGATGATACAGTGCTGATAGCAGACACGGAAAGAAAACTACAGGACCTCTTACAAAAGGTAACTGAGGAGAGTGACAAAAAAGGACTACAAATAAACAAGAAAACCGAATGCATGTTCATCAACGAAAAGAACAACCCAAAATGCCAAATACAGGTGGGGGATACTAGAATCAAGCAAGTACAAAAATTTAAATACCTAGGAAGTGTTCTAACAGGAGATGGAAAGTGCAACACAGAGAATCGAAGACGAATTGGCATGTCAAAAGACGCGTACCAGAAGCTGAGTAAAGTATTAAGACACAGGGAAATTTCACTAGAAACAAAGAAAAGAATGCTGGATTGCTATGTGATGTCAGTTCTTCAATATGGCAATGAATGCTGGACAATATCATCGAAGATGAAGAAAAAACTTGAAGCAGCGATAATGTGCTTTTACAGAAGGATGCTGCGGATATCATGGACCAAGCAATGATGAGGTTTGGGAAAGGATGGCATTGAAAAGAAAAATAATAGTGAGCATCAGAAAGAGACAACTGAAGTTCCTGGGATATGCAATGAGGAAGGAGGGCTTGGAGAACCTGATACTAACAGGCCAGTTAGAAGGAAAAGGAGACATAGGAAGGCAGCGGATAACATATTTGAAGAGCCTGATCAGATGGATGACAGAATGAAGGTTGTGTGGCGTAACAGGAGAAAACATACTAAGAGCCACCAGGGATAGGGAGACATGGAAAGCTTTGATCTCCTACGTCCTGAAAGGATAGGGCACAGAGAAGAAGATGCATTTTTAATACCATAAAGTAAAAAATGCCTCACAAACAACAAAAAGATATGCAGTGTGTGCAGTGAAGGTGCTTTTGCTGTCAGAACTGCAGGGAAGTTGTTCGCTAAGTTCAGAGTTGGTGATTGTAGCCTTATTTATAAAAAACCCTCAGGCAGAATTACCACTACAGATGACAACCAAATTAACCGAAAAAGACATGACTGACTGGGAAGAAGATTATCTCGCAGTTGGTTGCCATTGCTTTCTGCAGTAGACTGGTTAACGACCAAGGTTTAGAACTCAATCTATCCTATTATTTAACCCATAATTGGAGAGAATACATTTCCCAAGGGTATTTGAAAAATACTGCTCGCAAATGAATAAATTAAAATCAAAGAGGCTCATCCCTTGTTCCCTTTTTAGGATGTGGTTTCCGGTTTTCTCTTTTCCAAACATTTTACTCTTTTTCTTTTAAAATTGGAGGAGATAGACTAAAATATCGCCCGGTTCACACTCCACCCACGTCTATTGAACAGGTGAAGAGGCTCATCCCTTGTTCCCTGTTTATGATGTGGTTTCCGGTTTTCTCTTTTCCAAACTTTTTACTCTTTTTCTTTTCCAATTGGAGTAGATAGACTAAAATATCGCCCGGTTCACACTCCACCCACGTCTATTGAACAGGTGAAGGGGCTCATCCCTTGTTCCCTGTTTAGGATGTGGTTTCCGGTTTTCTCTTTTCCAAACATTTTACTCTTTTTTTCTTTTCCAATTGGAGGAGATAGACTAAACTATCGCCCGGTTCACACTCCACCCACGTCTATTGAACAGGTGAAGGGGCTCATCCCTTGTTCCCTGTTTAGAATGTGGTTTCCGGTTTTCTCTTTTCCAAACTTTTTACTCTTTTTCTTTTCCAATTGGAGTAGATAGACTAAAATATCGCCCGGTTCACACTCCACCCACGTCTATTGAACAGGTTAAGAGGCTCATCCCTTGTTCCCTGTTTATGATGTGGTTTCCGGTTTTCTCTTTTCAAAACTTTTTACTCTTTTTTTCTTTTCCAATTGGAGTAGATAGACTAAAATATCGCCCGGTTCACACTCCACCCACGTCTATTGCACAAGTGAAGAGGCTCATCCCTTGTTCCCTGTTTAGGATGTGGTTTCCGGTTTTCTCTTTTCCAAACTTTTTACTCTTTTTCTTTTCCAATTGGAGGAGATAGCCTAAAATATCGCCCGGTTCACACTCCACCCACGTCTATTGAACAGGTGAAGATGCTCATCCCTTGTTCCCTGTTTAGGGTGTGGTTTCCGGTTTTCTCTTTTCCAATCTTCTTACTCTTACGTAGCCCCCCCCCCCCCCCGCGCATCAGTGGCGTTACCGCCTTGCTTGGGGTGATATGATTAAAAAAAAAAATTAAGAAAAACGTCCAGGCGAACAGGAAAGGTGTTGCGTTCCATAAAAATAATGTTTCATGGCGACTCGTCAAAAATTCTTGTAGTTTTAGCTGGGATGTGTTACTCTGAACATCATATTCACCAGACATTGCTTCTTCGGATTTTCATTTGTCCAGGTCCTTGCAAAATAGTCTCAATTGCACAAATTTCAATTCTTCAGATGACATAAAAGACAAAATAACTTAATGAGTTCTCTGTCGAAAAATAACCAAAATTCTGGGAAGACGGAAAATTTGGAAAGCTTGGGCATCAAAATTGTTCATATTTAACTGAATAAATATTTAATGGCATAATTTTGTTTGGTATTTTAATTTCCCTTAAAAGCGGTATAAACTTTCTGAACAACTCAAGATATGTATGTGTATGTGTGTGCGTGTGAGATAGAGACTCTGTGTGTGTGTGTGTGTGTGTGTGTGTGTGTGAGAGAGAGAGAGAGAGAGAGAGAGTGAGTGCATTTATCTGTGTGTGAGGTATATATATATATACATATATATATATATAGAGAGAGAGAGAGAGAGTGTGTGTGTGTGTGTGTGTGTGTGTGTGTGATAGAGAAAGTGTATGTGCATATGTGCGTGAAAGAGAGTATGCATGTGTGTCTGATAGAGTATATGTGTGTGCTTTGTGTGCGTGTCAGAATTTAAATGCTTAGCCGAGTTCGAATTCCATTTGGGTTCCTTGCATTTACTTATGCGCAAGTACCATTAGAAAAGGTATCAATCCGTCTCTTCCCTCCAGTTATGGGTTAAATAGCAGGACAGATTAGATTCTGCAGCCTTGGTTGGCCACCAGTCTACCGCAGAAAGTAATGGCAACCAACTGCGGGAGAATCTTCTACCCAGTTAGTCACGTCTCTTTCGAGATATGATAGCCCAAGCGTATATCACGTATGGCACTTAAATGTATGTGGGTTGTGGTGTAGCGGATATCGGCTCGGAACGAGAAATCGGGGAGCCGAGTTCAAATTCCATTTGTAATCCTTGCATTCACTTACGCGCAAATACCCTTGGAAAAGGTATTAATCTGTCTCTTCCCTCCATTTATGTGTTAAATAGCAGGACATATTGGATTCTATAGCCTTCGTTAGCAACCAGTCTACCGCAGAAAGTAATGGCAACCTACTGCGGGTGTAATATTCTGCCCAGTCACTCATGTCTCGAGAGAGACATGATCACCCAAAGCGTGTATCACGTATGGCACTTAACTGACTAACTGAATATAATAGTTAGAAACATGATCAAGGCTTCTACTGGGTATAAAGTGGGGGATCGGTTTCCTATTGTTATGAAGTAATAAACTGACCCCCCCCCCCACTAATTACTATTTAATACTATAATATATATCTTCTCCCTCTAGCTATGAGTCAAGTAACAAGTTAGATTGGGTTCTGTAGCCTTGGCTGGCAACCTTGTATACCACAGAAAGTAATGGCAACCTACTGCGAGTGTAATATTCTGCCCAGTCAGTCATGTCTCTTTCGAGACATGTTCGCCCAAGCGTGTATCACGTAAGACAATTAACTGACTGACTGAATATAATAGAAAAAGCATTAGGCCTTCTTACTGGGCATAAAGTTGGGGGGCGGTTTTCTATTGTTATGAAATAATAAACTGATCCCCCAGTAATTACTATTTAATACTATAATATATATCTTCTCCCTCTATCTATGAGTCAAGTAACAAGTTAGATTGGGTTCTGTAGCCTTGGCTGGCAACCTTGTATATCACAGAATGTAACGGCAACCTACTGCGGGATAATCTTCTGTCCAGTCAGTCATGTCTCTTTCGAGACATGTTCGCCCAAGCGTGTATTACTTAAATGGCAATTAACTGACTGACTGACTGACTGAATAGTTAGAAATACAATTAAAGCTTCTACTTGGCATAAAGTGGGGGATCAGTTTTCTATTGTCATCAAGTAATAAACTGAACCCTCACTAATTACTACTTATTAATATAATAATATAATTCACCAGTCTATCGCAGAAAGCAATGACAACCTACTGCGGGATAATCTTCTGCCCAGTCAGTCATGTCTCTTTCGAGACATGATCATTAAGCTTGTATTACTTAAATGGCACTTAACTGACTAATACACCTGCAGAGAGTATGAGTGTCTGTGTCAGAAGGAGTCTATTTTAGAAAGGGTGTGTGTGTATATATGTGTAAGAGAAATAGTGCGTTTGTGTATGTCTGCGTGTCAGACAGATTCTCTGTATGTGTGTGCGTGTGTGTGCGTAAGAATATAGATAGTTGTACACCTATCAGTCTTTTTCTGCCTACCTCCCGGTATAGACATACTAGCAGTATAGCCCGGCGTTGCTCGGGTGTAATGAAAGCTTTAAAACTAATCCATGATCCTGGAGCTCAGATTCTTTGGACGTTGGCACGAAAGACTAAAAAGCAATAGTTGTTTCCAGTTAAAGCGAAACCGTAGACTGAAAGAAAAATGAATGGATATAAGTCAAATTTTGATTTCCTGGTATCGATATCAAATTTTCTGCACTATTGTAAGAACTGCAACCTTGAAACTTCTGAATATCGTTTCTTATGTCTTTGTCTATGAGTGTATCAAATTTGATTAAAATTGGATCACTCCTTCTATAACCCGATTTATTCGATTATCGATTTTCGATATTGATCGTGGGTACCTCAACACGAAACCTAGCTAAGAACACTCGCAGACGCTTATAGTACAACTGTGTAAATTTTCAAGAAAATCGGTTGAGCCGTTTCGGAGTCTATAGGTAACGGAAACACACACACAGAGTCAAAGTTCCATTTATAAATAAGTTTAGATAAGTGGGGTTTACGGCCATATCACATTGAAACATCGGTTCCCCTACTACCACCGAAGTTAAGAAATCGTGGAATCTGGTCAGTATCTAGATGGGTGATCTCTTTGAAATACCAGTTGTTTTAAATTTGAATACGCAATTGTTGTTGATAACGGCTGTCAACTGGAAACCGGAGGGTAGAGTTCCAATTCCAGTCGGGTATGCCTTTGGGAAAAGCATGCATTCACATTGAGTATTGCTGCCATATCTGGTCGGGTGCCCCTACTATCCACCTAGGGGTCCTTGACAAAATCCGACGGAGAATCTGTAATGTGATCGATCCCGTCTTCTACAATTACTTTCACGGCTTCTGCTCCGATAAAGTTAGCTCACTGGTGCCCACTATATATGAATTTACTCAAGCCACAAGATTAGCAACTAGGTTCCACCCTTTTACTGTGAAACCAATAAAATGTAAGCGCAAATTCTACTTCAACAGCTTCTTTTCTCGCACTTCCCTCCTGTGGAATTCTCTTCCGTTTACTTGCTTTCCCGGCAGCTACAATCTCCAAGAATTTAAATGTAAAGTCAGTAGTCATCTCCTATCTCACTAACCTTCTACTTCTCTCTCTCTCTCATGCTCCTCTGTTCGTCCACCCCACTCTCATCAGTATTCTCATCCTTTTCTTACCCACTTCCTGACACCCCCTATAAACTTTCACTATTTTTCATAAATTTCCTCCTATGTAACCCCCTGCAAAACAGTGGCAGTAAAATGCCTTCGCAATATGATTATGAAAACAAAAAAAAAAAAACTTCTATGCTAATATAATGTGGATATAAAGTGGGACATCAATTCTGCATTACAATCAATATATAAACTGACCCCTCACTTTATAGCCACATTCATTCTTCTCTTATTACTTCATGACGCCCCCTATAACCTGTCGCTCTTTCTCATAAATTTCCTCCTATGTAACCCCCTGCAAAACTGGCAAGAAAATGCCTTGCTTGGGGCGATATGATTATAAAAACAAAAACAAAAAAAATTCTCTGCTATTATAATGTGGGTATAAAGTGGGGGATCAATTCTACATTACAATCAATGTATACACTGATCCCTCATTTTATGGCCACAGTCATCCTTCTCTTACCCACTTCCTGACGCCCCCTATAACCTGCAACTCTTTCTCATAAATTTCTTCCTATGTAACCCCCTGCAAAACAGTGTCAGTAAAATGCCTTGCTTAAGGCGATATGATTAAAAAAAAATCTTTTCCACAATCTACGAATTAAAAAGTAGGACTTGTGTCAGTTAATCATTATTATCTAAAAAAATTCCACACAAACCTAAAATGTTTTCTGTCTTTAAATAACCTGCAAAAAGTTGATGAGCTGTAAAAAAAACAAAAAACATACAAATCAATATGTGTGCGTATAGGTGGATGTGCTCGGATGTACAACAGATTGAATATATGTGTCTTCTTCTTCTTCTTCTTCTTCTTCTTCTTCTTCTTCTTCTTCTATGTGCTGTGTCCCTTCAGGTAGCAGGCGATCTCGGCCTTCCACGTCTCCCCATCCCTGTTAGCTCTTAAATGACTTTCTCCTATTACCCCATCTAAACCCCGATCTGCCAAATCAGGCCTGTCAAATATGTTACCCGCTGCTTTCCACTGTCTCTTTTTCCCTCTATCTGACCTTTCCTCATCATAAGTCCCAGGAACTTTAGCTTTCTTTTTCTGTTGCTCAGTATTAATTTCATTTTCGTTTCCATCCTTTCTAAAACCTCCTCATTGCTCACATGTTCGATCCATGATATCCGCAGAATCCTTCTGTAAAATCACGTAGAGCGCTTTAACCTGCGCTGCACGAGGTCGATCTCTGGACCTCACATGTTCCAGACATGTTCCAGAGGTACTGGAACGTCTTCATGCACTCAACATAGTAGCTTATATGCACAAGCAGCACCTTCACTGAACAGTATATCTGATACGGGTGGATGATAACCGTACCCCAAGCAGATGATTAGACAAAATGCATCGGGAAAAAAACGAAAAACTTAAAAACGTTTCAAGGAGAACTGTTTCAAAGTCTCCCTATCGTAATTCGATCTCGGAACTTCACATCTGGGAAAGTACAGAATGGCGACAGAAACAAGTGGAGATAACAAAGATACGAAGGAGGTCGCTTATTCTATGCCAGATGTCGGCAAGATTTTTGCTATGTGCCGAATTAGGGTTTTTAAAACCTTTAGTTTTCCAACGGCATCCATATTTCTATACAAGTCAAGGTCAATATAACTGTTCTACAATATATTTTATCTAGTAATATATACAATAACATGTAAACCACTTTAATAGAAATAGATAGACTAAACTATCGCCCGGTTCACACTCCACCCACGTCTATTGAACAGGTGAAGAGGCTCATCCCTTATTTCCTTTTTAGGATGCGGTTTCCGGTTTTTCTCTTTTCTAATCTTCTCACTGTTTTTTTTTTCAATTGGAGTAGATAGACTAAACTATCGCCCGGTTCACACTCCACCCACGTCTATTGAACAGGTGAAGAGGCTCATCCCTTGTTTCCTGTTTAGGATGCGGTTTCTGGTTTTTCTCTTTTCTAATCTTCTCACTGTTTTTTTTTTTTTCAATTGGAGTAGATAGACTAAACTATCGCCCGGTTCACACTCCACCCATGTCTATTGAACAGGTGAAGAGGCTCATCCCTTGTTTCCTGTTTAGGATGTGGTTTCCGGTTTTCTCTTTTCTAATCTTCTCACTCCTATGTAGCCCCCTGCACATCAGTGGCGTTACCGCCTTGCTTGGGGGTGATATGATTAAAAAAAAAAATTCCTTTTTTTTTATGTTTTTATTATCAATGAGAGCCTTGTCCTTGTGTAATACTATTTGGCTGCTGGTAATTAATAATAAATTTTATTACTTAGATATACAGAGAGGTATACTGATACCTGTCTCATGAAAAGAGTTAACCAGTATAAAAATATTCTCAGAGAATGAAACACCGTTACGTCGGGGACAAATCTAATCTAGGTGTTGACAGTTGTTTTTTTTTTTAATCATATCACCCCAAGCAAGGCGAAAACGCCACCGATGAGCAGGGGGCTACGTAAGAGTGAAAAGATTGGAAAAGAGAAAAACCGGAAACCCCATCCTAAACAGGAAACAAGGGATAAGCCTCTTCACCTGTTCAATAGACATGGGTGCAGTGTGAACCGGCTGTTGTGGATTGGATTCAGAAAAACGCCAGTAACTTGTAATAAGTGAACAGCAATTTATTTGATTATATAGATAATCATACAGCCACCACTAGAATGTAAAAATAAACACTCCTAATGCCTTCTAATGTAGGTACCTCCACTCAACTGCCGAAAAAACATCCATAGCATGATGTTAAAAGGGCTCAAGCTTAATAAAAACAAAGTTTTATAATGAAAATGTTTATGCTATTATTAAAAAGAAATATCAAATTTTATTGTCATTATTTTTTTTAAAATTTTCGAATCCTTTCTATCACGTTCGAAATTTCGAAATTTCCGTCAGCGATTCACGCTGTTTACGTAATGTGAAGAAGGAAATTACTGGAAAGTAATTGACACTCACTGATGAAAGAAACTGTAAATGGTTGATGAAAGAAACTGTAAAAACCCTAAGTGCCAGTAAAAAAAAGTTAGAAATGTTATTCGAAGAAAAGTATGGTGTTCGGGATCCAAAGCCATGTGAAGTGAACATAACCGGTAAAATTTATTTTAGCTAAAACAACTCACCAGTGTTGAATGTTTTGCCAGAGAAAGGAAACCAGATGTTTTTTTTTTAAACAATAGAGAGAGAGTGGGGAAAACAACCATGTTAGAAATATAACTTACCACCCACCTATTCAGGGCCTATACCAATAAAAGTAAATGAGCGAAGAGACACAAAGAAATATCCGAGACTCAGGTCGTGTGGATGGACGGAGATTGACCGCACGTGACTACTGCCTAAGCGTAACTCCGACACGTCAGCCTTGAGCCAGTTTCATCAAGAAATTACCAAAAATCAACTGAACAAGCTTAGTTAGCTATACACCAGCCAAATTTTACCAATTTAACCAAGTGTCGCGTCTAAATTGGGGACAATTTAGATTGACAACCCTGTATGTATACTACTAACGAAGTCATTGTATAATATACTCGAGATAAAACGTAATATTTTTTTATAATTTATAATCCCTTTCCGAGCATTTATTTATTTTTTTGTTTATTATGACTGTACGCCTTCACTCTCTTCGGATCGGACCGAAGCAGGATATAATCTCAACGAGATGCAGAACGGATCGAAGGCTAAAGAAACCAATACATTGATCAATCACAGTGTTGAAGATTTCTGACGACCGAGGAAAGAAAAAGAAGCTATTTGTGATTTTGGTTAACTATAGGCTGATAGGAGAGGACGGTACATTGCATAGTTTTAGCCAATTGCTCAATATCGGCAACATACTTCGTTACTTCAAGATTTAAAAATTTTTCTAAATGCTCAGGTGTTAGTCAACTTTGTTGTGGACTTAACACTACTTTCATGTGAGAGAAAATTTGCTCAGAGGAATAAGTTAAACCAAAAGCCGAAGTAAGAGCAAAAACAATTTTCTTCAAATGAAGGATCACGGGAAGGATGTCCAATATTTGAGAATAGCAGCAAACTATTCCAAATTTTTGTCTTCTAGAGACTTGCTTAGTTCAGCAAATCGTGTTATTGGAAATTACTTGGCGTGTCGTAGGTTGCCGACCCTTATTCTATGCGAAGCCATTAAGCTGTGAGCAAAGACCGAAACAGTTGCCGGCAAGGGAGAGAGAGTAGAACCAGCTGTTCCCCAGTTTGTTTCTTAGTTTGTTTGTCGTGAATGTGACCGAATATGTTTGTTAAACTACAGGACTCCAACGCCACCTCAGTCGTGACAGAATCAACCTGCAAGACCAACTTTCAAGCGATGCGTGTGGCAAAGATTGCAATAATTGCTCGGGAATCATGAAACATTTGAAAACCAGTAATGCTTCTCTACGCAAGAGACCTAACCGTCAAATAAAAAATACGGATATAATTTGCAGTTTTTGCGGAAAACTGAATAGGTTTCTCGTCTTCTTCAGGAATCGTTTTCTTATTGGAAAATTGTGTGTCTGTGCATATGTGTGTGTATTTGTGTGTATATTAAATGACATAAGCAGATGTCAGTTACCTACACACAACACCGAAATACGTACGTACATGATATACACGCGTAAAAGGTTATACGTAGTCAGTGATACTTATGAATTTACTTTAAGCTTTCTTACGCGGAACGAATGCGTATTTTAAAAATCATGTCGTTACGAGATTTAACAACAAACAAGACTTGTGCATGCGATTTATCGCTAAATATACAGGAAAAACGGTTGCTTCCATGTACCACTGGAAAAAGTACCTGACACCTCGTGCTATCGCCTACCTTGACAAGAGCCAGATCTGCCCTAAAAAAGGTCGGTAACCTGTACCACTCCAGTAAGTACCTGATTCCAAGTGCTATCGCCTACCTTAACAAGAGCCAGATCTGCCCTAAAAATGATCGATTTCCTTCACCACTCCAGTAAGTACCTCACTCATTGTTCTATCCCCTACCTTTGCAAGAGCCAGATCTGCCTTAAAAATGATTGGTACTCTGTACTACTCCAGTAAGTACCTGACCTCGTGCTATCTTCTTGCTTTACAACACTAAAATGATCGGTTTCTTGTACCGCTCCAATAAGTACCTGACTCAGTGTTCTATCCTCTACATTTAAAAGAGCAGGATCTGCCCTAAAAATGTTTGGGACTCTGTACCACTCCAGTAAGTACCTGACCTCGTACTATCCTTTACCTTTACAAGAGCAGGATCAGCCCTAAAAATGATCGGTTTCCTGTACACTCCAGTAAGTGACTGACTCATTGTTCTTTCCTCGACCTTTACAAAAGCAGGAGCAGCTTCGAGAATGAAAAGTTTTCTCTTCCACTCTAGCAAAGACCTGACTCATTGTGCTATACTCTATCTTTACAAGTGCAAGATCTGTCCTTAAAATGATCGGTTTCCTGTACTACTACAGGAAATACTTGACTCTTCGTGCTATCCTCTAGTTTTACAAGAGCAGGATCAGCCCTAAAAATGATCGGTTTCCTGTACACTCCAATAAGTGACTGGCTCATTGTTCTTACCTCGACCTTTACAAGAGCAGGATCAGCCCTAAAAATGGAACATTGCTGTCATATATCGAGAGAAACTTCCCAGTTTTTACTTGCCACTCTTGATAGAATCCAAAAGCGTCTGTGCTTTTTTCAGACGATTTTCTTTATTTTCCACACTACAACCTCTTCCACACAGACGAAATGCCGCAAGCCCCATGCTCTATCACAACTACTTTCCTTAGTTCTACCAGTTTTTACATTTGCGGATAACACTCGTCTCCGACACACATTGTAGCGAATTATCTCCATTGCCTTTGTATTCCATTAGTGAGATGCAATTTCCACTCAAGTAGCTTCTTCCCACTAAGCGCTACTTGTTGAACCGGCCCCCAAGAGGATATTTCCCTGGTCACTATAATATTAATCTTTTCAAGTCCAGGGATAACCGCTATGTTCTACACATATCCCTATAAATTGTACCTCTTAGTTTGTAGTTGGGACGGTCAGCTATGTCTGGTATAAGGCCAAATCGCAAACATAACCGACACTCCCCAAAACCTAAGTGTTCATCAGAATTATCAGAAGGTTGAAATGTGGAAGAATAAAATATTTTGTTTTGTATGTTAAAGTAAAATTTTATTACCTAAACAGAATAACTCAATTGCAGGACTTAAATGTTCAAAGAGAAATAGTAGTAAGGAGTTAAGTGTCCAGAATTTGTAGTTGTAAGTAGCAGAATGTGTATATGTAGAAAGATTAACAGGTTACTAATAAAGTTTGTGTTCCTTTCCTTTTTTATGGCCGGCGAGAAAGTGAAAGGAAATTGAAGCAATAAAGGAAATTGTACTTATCGGAGTTAATATTGAAGAGTCAGTTGAAGTATCTTGTTGTGACTGTTGTTGTCGTCTTCTTCTTCGTTCACAGCGGGAATGTTGAGGATGGAGAAGATGTAAAGGAAAATAGCACGGGTGAAGAAGGAGAACGAATGTGTGTCGGGACTTTATGTCTTGGTCAGTGTTTGAAGTTTTTGTCGGATGTTGCTGGTGTATGATATCGCTGCTTCCATCTCACTGACTGTTTCTGTCTTTCTTTGTGTTTTTATAGCCATTTATTTTTTTAATTCACACTGGATTGCTACCTTTTTTCTTAGTTTTGCAAATCGCTTCCTTTCATTGGTTAGAAAATTAATTTAACATCGGATCGCGAAATCTGGCTTCGTCTTTTTCTTTCAGGGTGGGGTCAATCCTTTTTCTTTCAAGGTGGGGTCAATCCTTTTTCTTTCAAGGTGGGGTCAATTCTTTTCCTATTCAACAAAATCAGGATTTCACACGGAATTTGAATTTTTGTAAAGGTGAAGAAGAGAAGAGAGTTACTTTTAATTTTGTGTTTACTACAAGTCTAACCCAACATGGTTGTTAGTGAAAAAAAGAAAATTAAGAAAAAAAGAAAGAAAAAAAGGATGAAAGAAAGAAAGAATTGTTTAACGTCTCGTGACAATACCACACAAATAATTAAGAAAAAAAGAAAAGAAAAAAAAAGAAAGAAAAAAAGAAGAAAAAAGAAAAAAGAAAAACGAAAAAAAGAAAAAAGAAAAAAGAAAAAAGGATGAAAGAAAGAAAGCATTGTTTAAAGTCTCCTGACAATACCTCATAAATAATTAACTATTTCGTTTTGATCAAGTAGAAAGATGAAATATAGCTATTCAAGACACAACATGATTTTTAGTGAAATAAAGAAAGAAAGAAAGAAAATCAGAAAAACAGAAAATGAAAAAGGAAGAACGTAAGTAAAGAAATGAGATAGACAAAGAAAAAAAGAAAGAAAGAAAGAAAGAAAGAAAAGATTATTCAAACAGAAAAGCCGTGAAATTTTCATGGACACTACAAGAAAATAAATCTCAAAATATAAACAAAATGAATGACATTTTCCTGTTTTGTTTCTAAACTAACGATAGATTTATTTTTCCGACAGACACTCTTTCTTTTCATCTTTCCCTGTTTATCATCAGATATGAGTCAGTTTCTCGGCTATTCGAATAAATAATTATTTGGCTCAATGACAGCTATATAAGCCGGCCGACGAGTGAAATTCAAACAAAAACTATGCAAAGAGGTCGATATTAATAAAGGTTTGTTCATTCTCCCGAAAGATCGCAATTGTAGGACATATGGAAGAATCGGTCGTATAAAATTAAACAAAAAATAAGTGACCGCCAACAGGTACAGGGTATTCGAAGGATTGAACTCAGGACGCTAGAGAATGAAGCCAAACTACAAGCAAGGCAGAATCACGGAAAGTCGACCGGTATTTTTAATATCTCGAGAATCGATTGACTTGTACATTTACAATAAATCGGGGAGAGGTAACTGCGCATGAGTGAAAAAGTCTCTTTTTACTGCTACAATAGTAAGTGACGTCATAATGGATGTTTTCATCAAAGGAAATCCAGAAAAAAAAAATTGTGGACCCCTGAAAAAAACAAAAAAAAACAAAAAAAGTACATTTCATCTAAGCTTTTAATCAATTCGATTTTGATAATTGTCTTTTCTTTCCTTTTTCTTATCTTCATTTTTTCCCTGTTATTTCTTATTTGTTTCTTAATTTCTTTGTTTTTTATTTCCTTCTTTCTTTCTTTCATTCTTTTATTCATTTCTTTGCTTCTTTCCTTCGTTTTTTTTTCGCTTATTCATTCGTCATATTATTTATTTGCTTCTTTATACGGTCCTTTCGTCTGTTTTTTGTACGTTCATTTTATTTCCCTTTCTTCCTTCCATTTTTTCTTTCATTCTTTCGTTCATTTTCTTTTCTTTTCTACCTTTCATTCTTTTTTCATTCTTTCGTTCATTTTATTTCTTTTTCTTCCTTTCATTCATTTTTCATTCTTTCGTTCGTTTTATTTCCTTTTCCTCCTTTCATTCTTTCTTTCATTCTTTCGTTCATTTTATTTCCTTTTCTTCCTTTTATTCTTTCTTTCATTATTTCGTTCATTTTATTTTCTTTTCTTCCTTTCATTCTTTCTTTCATTCTTTCATTCATTTTATCTCTTTTCTTACTTTCATTCTTTCTTTCATTCTTTCATTCTTTCGTTCATTTTATTTTATTTTCTTCTTTTCATTCTGTTTTTCATTCTTTCGTTCATTTTATTTTTTTATTTTTTCATTCTTTTTTCATTCTTTCGTTCATTTCATTTCCTTTTCTTCCTTCCATTCTTTTTTTCGATTATTTTTCCTTTTCCTCCTTTTATTCTTTCTTTCATTATTTGGTTCATTTTATTTTATTTTCTTCCTTTCATTCTTTCTTTCATTCTTTCATTCATTTTATCTCTTTTTCTTACTTTCATTCTTTCTTTAATTCTTTCGTTCATTTTATTTCCTTTTTTCTTTTCATTCTTTCTTTCATTCTTTCGTTCATTTTATTTCCTTTTCTTCCTTCCATTCTTTCTTTTGGTTATTTTTCCTTTTCCTCCTTTTATTCTTTTTTTCATTATTTGGTTCATTTTATTTTATTTTCATCCTTTCATTCTTTCTTTCATTCTTTCATTCATTTTATCTCTTTTTTCTTACTTTCATTCTTACTTTCATACTTTTGTTCATTTTATTTCCTTTTCTTCCTTTCATTCTTTCTTTCATTCTTTCGTTCATTTTATTTCCTTTTCTTCCTTTCATTCATTTTTTCATTCTTTCGTTCATTATATTTTCTTTTCTTCCTTTCATTCTTTCTTTCTTCCTTTCATTCATTTTGTTTCTTTGTCTTCTTTTCATTCTTTATTTCATTCTTTCGTTCATTTTATTTCCTTTTCTTCCTTTCATTCTTTCTTTCATTCTTTCGTTCATTTTATTTCTTTGTCTTCCTTTCATTCTTTCTTTCATTCTTTCGTTCATTTTATTTCTTTTTCTTCCTTTCATTCATTTTTCATTCTTTCGTTCATTTTATATCCTTTTCTTTCTTTCATTCTTTCTTTCGTCTATTTTTCCTTTTCTTCCTTTTATTCTTTCTTTCATTATTTCGTTCATTTTATTTCTTTGTCTTCCTTTCATTCTTTTTTTCATACTTTCGTTCATTTTATTTCCTTTTCCTCCTTTCATTCTTTCTTTCATTCTTTCGTTCATTTTCTTTTCTTTTCTTCCTTTCATTCTTTCTTTCATTCTTTCGTTCATTTTCTTTTCTTTTCTTCCTTTCCTTCTTTCTTTCATTCTTTCATTCATTTTATTTCTTTTTCTTCTTTTCATTCTTTTTTTCATTCATTCGTTCATTATAATCCTCTTTTTCTTTTCATTCTTTCGTTCATTTTATTTCCTTTTCTTCCTTCCATTCTTTCTTTCGGTTATTTTTCCTTTTCCTCCTTTTATTCTTTCTTTCATTATTTGGTTCATTTTCTTTTCTTTTCTTCCTTTCATTCTTTCTTTCATCCTTTCATTCATTTTGTTTCTTTGTCTTCCTTTCATTCTTTCTTTCATTCTTTCGTTCATTTTATTTCCTTTTCTTCCTTTCATTCTTTCTTTCATTCTTTCGTTCATTTTATTTTATTTTCTTCCTTTCATTATTTCTTTCATTCTTTCGTTCATTTTCTTTTCTTCCTTTCATTCTTTCTTTCATTCTTTCGTTCATTTTATTTCCCTTTCTTTTCTTGTTTCTTTCTCTTGTTTGTTCTCTTATTTTATTTGCCTTTATTTGTTCTTTTCTTCTTTTTCTTTCTTTCTTTCTTTCTTTCTTTCTTTCTTTCTTTTTTGTTCATTTTTTTTGCCTTTATTTTTCCTAAATTTTTATTACATTCTCTCTCATTTCTCTTTTCTTTCTTTTATTCGTCTCTTTGCTTCTTTCATTTGTTCGTTCGTTTGTTCATTTTATTTTCCTTTCTTTCTTCCCTTCTTTCTTTCTTTCGTTTGTTCGTTTATTTTATTTCCCTTTATTTTTTCTTTGTTCCTTAAATTTTCCTTTCTTTCCTCATATCTTTTTGCACATGCATAAATTGTCTTTCCTGTCAGAGAACTCCTGGTAGATGTTTATGCTTATTTTATTTTGTATTTTTATTTTATTTCGTAGTTTTTATTTTATTCTATATTTTTATTTTATTTAGTGTTTTTTATTTTATTTCATATTTTTATTCAATCCCTACATATTTTTCTTTCTTTTATTCCTCTCTATGATTCATAATTTCCTTCTCTTCTCATTCTTGCTTTCGTTTTTTTTTAATTCATTTATTCATTCTTTCTCTCTGTCATAATTAATGTTTTTTATTCGTATCCTTGCTTCTTCAATTTTACGTTTTACTTTTTTTCATTCATTCATTCATTCGTTCATTTAGTCATTCCTTTTCTATTTCTTTCGTTCTTTTACCTTTTTTTTATTTCGTTCTTTTGTTCACTCGTTCAGTCATTCTTTTATACGTTCTTTATTATTTTGGCTTTCAAGTTTCGTTTCGACTTAAACAAAATTTAAACTTAGTAAATATTACCTATTATCGCCCGGTTTCACACTCCTCCCCCATCTTTTGAACAGGAGTAGAGATGATCTACTCCTGTTTCTTGTTTAGGAAGGGGTTCCCGGTTTATCTCCCTTCTCTTTCGGTCTTAGTGTTAGCTCAGCTGGAAGCTCTTTGCAGTTATTGAGTATGGTGGCAACGTCTCTTCATTCTGAGGGTACCGGGTTGGCAGTTTTCTGGTTGCTGCTTCTGACTGGATATTAGGAGCCCGAACTCTTGCGTAGCGTCTTGAGAGGCTGCTCTGTTTCTTTTCTCGCATTTCCCGCCTGTAGAATTCCCTTCCACATACTTGCTTCCCCGACAGCTACAATCTCCAGGAGTTTAAATATAAGGTCAATAGACACTTCCTAACACACTAACTCGCATCCATTCTCTCAAACACTCTTCCCATCTACATCCATACCCGTTTATCACCCTCCTTCTGACATTTGCTATATCTGACCATTCTTTCTCACCACCTTCCCCCATGTAACCCCCTGCACAATAGTGGCAATGGAATGCCTTACTGGGGTGAAATGATTAAAAAAAAAAAATTTTTTTTTCCAATTAACTGTGTAGATTCATTTAATGTAATGCAATAAATTATAATTGTCTATGGCTATATCGTGTTGAATACACCGGTTCCCGTCCGATCACCGAAGTTAAGCAACATCGAGCCTGGTCAGTACTTAAATGGGTGACCATTTGGGAATACTAGGTGCTGTAAACGTAAGGACCAAGAATGGTCCACCGGTCCTCCAGGTTTGGGGGTTGGGTGCAGGGCTAACAAACTTGTTCCGTAAAAAAACAGTTCGTTACAGAAGCAGCAACAACAAAAAAAAAAAAACACATCCTAAACAGGGAACAAGGGATGAGCTTCTTCACCTGTTCAATAGACGAGGGTGGAGTGTGAACCGGGCGATAGTTTATTCTATCTACTCCAAATGAAAAAAAAAAAGAGTGAAAAGATTGGAAAAGAGAAAGCCGGAAACCACATCCTAAACAGGAAACAAGGGATGAGCCTCTTCACCTGTTCAATAGACGTGGGTGGAGTGTGAACCAGGCGTTAGTTTAGTCAATCTACTCCAATTGAAAAAAAAAAAGAGTGAAAAGATTGGAAAAGAGAAAAGCCGGAAACCACATCCTAAACAGGGAACAAGGAATGAGCCTCTTAGCCTGTTCAATAGACGTGGGTGGAGTGTGAACCGGGCGATAGTTTAGTCTATCTACTCCAATGGATCAGAATCCGACAAGATTATAGAATAAAGTAAACGTAGAGTAGAACGTATTCTCAATGTTCATTATTGTGCAGTGGATAAAATCTCTGATTATACGTGTATGTGCGTAGTAATAGGGGTGTCACGTGTATTAAAGCAAAGAACAATCTAAACTTATTTATAAATGGGACGTTGTCTGTGTGTGTGTGTGTGTGTGTGTGTGTGTGTGTGTGTGTGCTCGTTACCTATAGACTCCGAAACGGCTCAACCGATTTTCTTGAAAATTTACACAGTTGTGCTATAAGCGTCTGCGAGTGTTCTTAGATAGGTTACATGTCGAGGTACTCCCGATAAATATCGAAAATCGAAAATCAAAAAAATCGGGTTATAGAAGGAGTGGTCCAATTTTAATCAAATTTGATACACTCATAGACAAAGACATAAGAAACGATATTCAGAAGTTTCAAGGTTACAGTTCTTACAATAGTGCAGAAAATCGATAATATATATATATATATAAGCCAAGATGTTTGTGTGTGTGTGTGTGTCTGTTTATCTGTCTGTATATCTGTATTTTTTCAGTCCTTTTATTTTAGTTTTTGCTTCGAGTTTGGCTCTAAGTTGGTATAATTGTAGTTCTTAGTCTCAGCCATGATACCATTTACTCAGAACTTATTTGATATCGATACCAGGAAATCAAAATTTGACTTACATCCATTCATTTTTCTTTCAGTCTACGGTTTCGCTTTAACTGGAAACAACTATTACTTTTTAGTCTTTCGTGCCAACGTCCAAAGAATCTGAGAGAGGTTTCTAACAGAGGACGGAAAGTGCAACACTGAAATCTGAAGACGTCTTTGGATAGTCAAAGATGCATTGCAAAAGCTAAGCAGAGTATTAAGGGACACAAAAACTTCGTAAGAAACAACAAAAAGTATATTGATACATGTCCTCCTGTATGTCAACGAATATTGGACAATCTCCTCGAAGATGAAGAAAAGACTTGAAACAGCATACTTAACATTAGGAAAAGACTGCTGAAATACCTGGGATATATAATGAGGAAGGAGAGCTTGGAGAATCTGATGCTCACAAGTCAGATAAAGGAAGGAAACGAAAAGGAAACTAATACTTAACATCAGGAAAAGACAGTTGAAGTTTCTGGGACATGTAATAAGGAAGGAGGGCTTGGAGAATCTGATACTCACAGGTCAGATAAAGGAAGGAAACGAAAAGGAAACTAATACTTAACATCAGGAAAAGACAGCTGGAGTTTCTTAGACATGTAATAAGGAAGGAGGGCTTGGAGAATCTGATACTCACAGGTCAGATAAAGGATGGAAACGAAAAGGAAACTAATACTTAATATCAGGAAAAGACAGCTGAAGTTTCTGGAACATGTAATGAGGAAGGACGGCTTGGAGAATCTGATACTCAAAGAATTGATTGGCACAAAGAAGAACAGAGGAAAGCAACGTATAACAGACGTGATGATTTTGTGTAAATGGAAAGTGGAATATCGTTCAGGAGAAATAGATAAAAACATGAAACTTATTAATCGCCATGTGAGATAAGAAGATGTAGAGGACCATGATCGTTTGCATCCTGAAGTGACACAGCACTTAAAAGAAGCAGGCTTTGAGAAGTAAACAGAACATACATCTGCGTATGAATTTAGCGATCTGTCTTTATTTATTAGTTTTTTTTTATAATTTCATCCTAGGCAGGGCAATAAAGCCACTAAAATGCAATTTGTTAAGGAGTATAAAAGATGAAAAAGAAGGAGGGGGAAAAGAAGAAAAAAGGAAGGGAGAAAAGAAGAAGAAAAAGGAGAGGTAAGAAGAAGGAGGAGGAGAAGAAGGAAGAGGAGAAAAAGTAAGAGGAGGTTGTCTGCAGAAGAAGAAAAAAGAAAAGGAGAAGAAGAAGAAGAAAAAGGAGGAGGGGAAGAAGTGTGGCAGGGGCGATATCACCCCTGAAATAACAATTTTTTTTTTAATCATATCACCCCAAGCAAGGCGATAACGCCACTGATGCGCAGGGGGCTACGTAAGGGTAAAAAGAATGGAAAAGATAAAGCCGGAAACCACATCCTAAACAGGAAAAAAGGGATGAGCCTCTTCACCTGTTCAATAGACGTGGGTGGAGTGTGAACCGGTCGATAGTTTAGTCTATCTACTCAAAGGAGAAGTGAGAAGAAAGTATTTACAATATTATTTCGATAGTCACGAATCATTCCACTACTTATTTTAAACTTCCTGGTATGTGTTTTCAACTTCCTGTCACGAGTTTTCAACTTCCTATTGTGCGTTCAAATTAAAACATTAGAAAATCAGTTAGTCTGTAAAGCCTGACGATACCAGAAGTTTGAAACTATGGCAGCGTAATCAGCTGATATTCTTAATTTTAATATATATTACAATTATGTTTGCACTGTACAGTGTCTGTAGAAGAGTCACTCGAGGTAGAGGCTACACAGCAAAAAGAATATAGTTTAAGGTGTGGTATGCAAATTTGCGAACTGCGTCTGCTGTTCGGTGACTGATTTCGTTGCATAGTAGTGTTTGATGTCAACACAAGATGGATTCGTCTTTGATAGTGGATGTCTTTATGTTAACATCCCTGTAACTTCTCTGAAGATGGCTCGTGTGATCCGAGGGCTTGGGGCCAACTTAATGAAAGATATTCAAGTGTTGGACACTTTTTCTCTGTATTTTCACCTGAAATTGGAGCCAAGGTGCGATGTTTGGAGCGGCTCATGATTGAACATGATAGACATTCATTTTCTGTTGTATTTGACAGTGCTTGTTTGGAATATATATATATATATATATATATATATATATATATATATATATATATATTCTTTCAAAAATTAAGATTTAGCTACGAAATTGAAGCTAACAGACATAGATTTGTAGAACTCCTATGAACTTAAATCACTGGTGCCCCCTAGATGTGAATTTGCACGAGATACTAGATTGGCAACTAGGTCCCAACCTTTTACCGTGAAACCGATGAAATGTAACCGCAATTTCTACTCCAACAGTTTCTTTCCTCGCACTTCTCGCCTGCGGAATTCCCTACCGCATGCTTGCTTCCCCGACGGCTACAATCTCCAGGAGTTTAAATGTAAGGTCAATAGACACCTTCTAACACAC
The DNA here is from genome assembly GCA_037127315.1 of Ascarosepion bandense. NCBI lineage: Eukaryota > Metazoa > Mollusca > Cephalopoda > Sepiida > Sepiidae > Ascarosepion > Ascarosepion bandense. Next base: position 462,253 of record JBBBDQ010001730.1, read on the forward strand.
TAACTCACACCCACTCTCTCCAACTCTCTCCCTATGTACATCCTAAGTCGTCTATCACCCTCCTTCTGACATTTCCTATACCCAATCCCTCTATGTAACCTCCTGCGCTATAGCGGCAGTGGAATGACTTGCTTGGGGTGACACGATTAAAATATATATATATATATATATATATATATATATATATATATATATATATATATTTATGGGTAAAAGTCCTTAATATCAGATACACAGCGTGCGTAAATATAAGAGTTGATACTGAGGCTAGCACCGAACGAAGACAGTCTGTATATGTTCCACTCATAATTATATATAGATTGACCTCAGTGTCATATATATATATATATATATAGGAAAGAATATTAATAAAAAAAGTTTTGAATTTAAAAATGTACTTTTTTGGGACAGTATTTGTTTATTTTTATTATTGTATTTTATATTTCAGACCGCCCTCGGTCCTTCATCAGAAACGAGTGATTTTTAAATTTGAATTAGAAACGTATTTCACGATAGCGTTCGAATATTTTTTTGTGTTTACATCACGTGGTGTGTTTGTTCACAACATGCGGCACGTCCGTAGAGAAAGTCTGTTTGTTTTAGATAAAAATTCCTTGGAATATCTGAAAAAAATTTTAGCTATTGAAATATTTGTAAAGATTCAACACACCTAAGTCCCTATTTAACCCTAGCTTGTGTGTATTTAATTTTAAAATCCAGTATTTTTCTTTCTTTCTGCGTGTGTATGTAGAACTAAAATTGGAGTCTATTAGTAAACATTTGCAATTTTCTAAAGTATGATCAGGTTGATTAAAATGGGCTGCAATTGGGGAGTATACATTTTTTTGTCGTATATTTAGTTTGTGATTATTGAAGCGAAATCTAAAGCTATTACCGGATTCGCCGATATATCCACTGTTGGGGCAAATTGAGCAGAAGAGAAAGTAGATGATGTTTTTGCTGTCACAAGTAAGGTTTGGTGGGTGTAATTTTATTTTGGTGTTGGGTACAGAGAATGTTTTGTCTGTTATTAAATGTTTACAAATTAAACAGCGAGGCTTCCCACATTTTAAATTCCCTGATAGGTTTGTATTATTTAAATATTTGTTAGAGGTGAGGATAGTTGATAGGTTGGGTGTTTGTTTCTTTGCATTTATGGGTGGTTTATCGAAAATGTCTTTGATGTTTTTGTTTGATTGGAGGTTCCTGTAATCATTTTTTAAATTTTTGATAAGTGTGTAGGAATATTGATTATGGTTAAAAACCATGGGAATTCGGTTGTTATCTTTTTGTTTTTTGTATGTGAGAAGTGTGTTACGATCTATGTGGATGGCTTTATGTAGTGCTTCCTTTATTATTTTTATTGGATATTTACATTTTAGAAACTGTTCTGTTAGGTTGTTAATGTTGTTTAGAAAATCTGGATGGTCTGAGCATATGCGTTTTATTCTGATAAATGAGCTGTATACGATAGATTTTTTTAATTTGAGGGGATGACAGCTGTTAAAGTGTAGGAATTTATGTTGGTTTGTGGGTTTGTTGTATAGACTGGTGGAAAGTGGATGTTTATTTAATTTTACCATGACGTCTAAGAAAGGGACGGATGTGTATGAGTACTCCATGGTAAATTTGATTGTATTGTGGAAGTTGTTGCAAAAAGTAAAGAAGTTTTTTGATTTTTCTAATCCATGAGTCCATATTAAGAAAATATCATCAATGTATCTAAAATAATGTGATGGTTTGTATTGTGAACTGTCTAGTATCTTTTTTTCTAAAATATGCATAAAGATATTGGCATAACTAGGTGCCATTTTCGTGCCCATTGCTGTGCCACTAATCTGTAAATAGTGTTTGTTGTTGAATTTAAAATTATTGTGTTATATATATATATATATATATATATATATATATATTATTGTGTTATATATATATATATATATATATATATATATATATATATATATATATATATATACCTCCTTCTACCGAGCGCCCATAGATCAGAGATAGACTCGCCGACTGACGCCAATTCGGTTGGGTTTCAATCCTGGATAAAAAGCAATCGAATGTCTAACCGTACTGATGAGCTGTGATAAAGCGAAACAGATCTGTCTGCGGATGAATATATATATATATATATATATATATATATATATATATACTACTGGCCATAATTATTAGGCTATCCGAGTTTTTAAAAAGATATGATGCATTTCATAGTATTTTTAGTATTTATTGCCAAGTGGATAATTCTAAATAAAAATAGAATGGTTCTTTTGTTATTATTACTTTGCAAAATTTTACAAGGCAAGGAAGCAAAGATGAACTCGTCCGAATCACCCTAAATTTTCTTCATTCTTTCATTAATGAAACTGCAATATAGTTAATTATTAAATATTTATAAATTCATTTGATACACATATTATAGTGCAGTATTAACAAAAGCACCATTCTGTTTGCATTTAGAATTCTCCACTTGGCATTAAATACTAAAAATTAGTATGAAATACATCATTTTTTTTAAAACACTGGGGTTGCCTAATAATTACGGCCGGTAGTGTATATATACCTGAAACGTTCTTAAGTTAATTGTGTTATAAAGTTATTAATTTATAACGTGACAAAATATACACGCTATAAATTGCGACAAATCGACAACATTCAATTTGAAATTTGTTCCATTTTACATAATTCCGACAAAAATAAACACAGTCACTGTTACCATCGATCCTGCATATTAAAATATTT
>JBBBDQ010001730.1:470000-562500 GCA_037127315.1 Ascarosepion bandense
AACTTTACGGTGTACAAAGTTGCTTTCTATACACAAACACAGTATACATTCCTACGCAGATTATCACAAAAATACCACATATCTAAACCTATAATATCACATTGCAAACATAACCATATATATATATATATCTGTACGTTTTTTTCGTATATAAGAGTGATCTACAATAAATTCATTTAAAAGAGCTTTTTAATTGTTATGAAATAGTTTTTTGTTTATTTAACAATTAACAATGCCGTTTACTGTTTAGCAAGTCTCCATAATGGTTTGTATTTTAACGTTTGTTGCATATTGGCTACAATTGTAACTAATATGCAACAAATGTTAGAGAAAGGTTACAATTGTAACTACAATATGCCACAAGTAAGCAGTTAGAGAAATGTTACAATTGTAACCAATATGCAACAAAAGGAGAAAGGTTACAATTGTAACCAATATGCAACAAAGGTTAGAGAAAGGTTACAATTGTAACCACACATGCAACAGCAAAGTTAGAGAAATGTTACAATTGTAACCAATATGCAACAAAGCGTTAGAGAAAGTTACAATTGTAACCAATATGCAACAAAGGTTAGAGAAAAGGTTACAATTGTAACCAATATGAAAAATGTTGTTAGAGGTTACAATTGTAACCAATATGCAACAAAGGTTAGAGAAATGTTAGCAATTGTAACTAATATGCAACAAAGGTTAGAGAAATGTAACAATTGTAACCAATATGCAACAAAGGTTAGAGAAATGTTACAATTGTAGCCAATATGCAACAAAGTTAGAGAAAGGTTACAATTGTAACCAATATGCAAGAAAGGTTAGAGAAAGGTTATAATTGTAACCAATATGTAACACAGGTTAAAGTCAGTTTACAATTGTAAACAATATTCAAGAAAGGTTAGAAAGGTTACAATTGTAACCACATGTAACACAGGTTAAAGTAAGTTTACAATTGTAACAAATATGCAACAAAGGTTAGAGAAAGGGTACAATTGTAAACAATATGCAAGAAAGGTTAGAGAATGGTTACAATTGGAACCAATATGCAACAAAGGTTAGAGAAAAGTTACAATTGTAACCAATATACAACAAAGGTTAGAGAAATGTCACAATTGTAACCAATATGCAACACATGTTAAAGTAAGGTTACAATTGTAACCAGTATGCAAAAAGGTTAGAGAAATGTTACAATTGTAGCCAATATGCAACAAAGGTAAGAGAAAGGTTACAATTGTAACCAATATGCAACAAAGGTTAGATAAAGGTTACAATTGTAACTAATATGCAAAAAAAGGTTGGAGAAAAGGTTAAAATTGTAACCAATATGCAACAAAGGTAAGAGAAAGGTTACAATTGTAACCAATATGCAACAAAGGTTAGAGAAAGGTTACAATTGTAACCAATATGCAAAAGGATAGAGAAAGGTTACAATTGTAACCAATATGCAAAAAAGGTTAGAGAAATGTTACAATTCTAACCAATATGCAACAAAGGTTAGAGAAAGGTTACAATTGTAACCAATATGCAAGAAAGGTTAGAGAAAGGTTACAATTGTAACCAATATGTAACACATGTTAAATAAGTTTACAATTGTAAACAATATTCAAGAAAGGTTAGAGAAAGGTTACAAATTGTAACCAATATGTAACACAGGTTAAAGTAAGTTTACAATTGTAACAAATATGCAACAAAGGTTAGAGAAAGGGTACAATGTAAACAATATGCAAGAAAGGTTAGAGAATGGTTACAATTGTAACCAATATGCAACAAAGGTTAGAGAAAGGTTACAATTGTAACCAATATACAACAAATTAAGTTAGAGAAATGTTACAATTGTAACCAATATGCAAAATACAGGTTAAAAGTAAGGTTACAATTGTAACCAATATGCAAAAAAGGTTAGAGAAATGTTAAAAATTCTAACCAATATGCAACAAAGGTTAGAGAAAGGTTACAATTGTAACCAATATGCAAGAAAGGTTAGAGAAAGGTTACAATTGTAACCAATATGTAACACAGGTTAAAGTCAGTTTACAATTGTAAACAATATTCCAAGAAAATAGAGAAAGGTTACAATTGTAACCAATATGTAACACAGGTTAAAGTAAGTTTACAATTGTAACAAATATGCAACAAAGGTTAGAGAAAGGGTACAATTGTAAACAATATGCAAGAAAGGTTAGAGGAATGGTTACAATTGGAACCAATATGCAACAAAGGTTAGAGAAAGGTTACAATTGTAACCAATATACAACAAAGGTTAGAGAAATGTCAATTGTAACCAATATGCAACACATGTTAAAGTAAGGTTACAATTGTAACCAGTATGCAAAAAAAGGTTAGAGAAATGTTACAATGGATACCCAATATGCAACAAAGGTTAGAGAAAGGTTACAATTGTATCCAATATGCAACAAAGGTGAGAGAAATGTTCCAATTGTAACCAATATGCAACAAAGGTTAGAGAAAGTTTACAATTGTAACCAATATGCAACAAAGGTTAGAGAAAGGTTACAATTGTAACCAATATGCAACAAAGGTTAGAGAAAGTTTACTATTATAACCAATATGCAACAAAGGTTAGAGAAAGGTTACAATTGTATCCAATATGCAACAAAGAGAAATGTTACAATTGTAACCAATATGCAACAGTTAGAGAAAGTTTACAATTGTAACCAATATGCAACAAAAGGTTAGAGAAAGGTTACAATTGTAACCAATATGCAACAAAGGTTAGAGAAAAGTTTACAATTGTAACCAATATGCAACAAAGGTTAGAGAAAGGTTACAATTGTATCCAATATGCAACAAAAGGAGAGAAATGTTGCAATTGTAACCAATATGCAACAAAGAGAAAGGTTACAATTGTAACCAATATGCAACAAAGGTTAGAGAAAGGTTACAATTGTAACCAATATGCAACAAAGGTTTAGAGAAAGGTTACAATTGTAACCAATATGCAACAATGGTGGAGAAAGGTTACAATTGTAACCAATAGCAACAAAGGGATAGAGAAAGTTACAATTGTAACCAATATGCAATGGTTAGAGAAAGGTTACAATTGTAACCAATATGCAACAAAGGATAGAGAAAGGTTACAATTGTAACCAATATGCAAAAAAGGTTAGAGAAATGTTAAAATTCTAACCAATATGCAAAACAAAGGTTAGAGAAAGGTTAAGCAATTGTAACGAATATGCAACAATGGTTAGAGAAAGGTTACAATTGTAACCAATATGCAACAAAGGGATAGAGAAAGGTTACACCTGTGTTCAATATGCAAAAAGGTTAGAGAAATGTTACAATTCTAACCAATATGCAACAGAAGGTTAGAGAAATGTTACAATTCTAACCAATATGCAACAAAGGTTAGAGAAAGGTTACAATTGTAACCAATATGCAAGAAAGGTTAGAGAAAGGTTACAATTGTAACCAATATGTAACACAGGTTAAAGTAAGTTTACAATTGTAAACAATATGCAACAAAGGTTAGAGAAAGGTTACAATTGTAACCAATATGTAACACAGGTTAAAGTAAGTTTATAATTGTAACAAATATGCAACAAAGGTTAGAGAAAAGGGTACAATTGTAACCAATATACAACAAAGGTTAGAGAAATGTTACAATTGTAACCAATATGTAACACAGGTTAAAAGTAAGTTTACAATTGTAACAAATATGCAACAAAGGTTAGAGAAAGGTTACAATTGTAACCAATATGCAAATAAAGTGTTAGAAGGTTACAATTGTAACCAATATACAACAAAGGTTAGAGAAATGTTACAATTATAACCACATGTAACACAGGTTAAAGTAAGTTTACAATTGTAAACAATATGCAACAAAGGTTAGAGAAAGGTTACAATTGTAACTTATATGTAACACAGGTTAAAGTAAGTTTACAATTGTAACAAATATGCAACAAAGGTTAGAGAAAGGGTACAATTGTAACCATTATGTAACACAGGTTAAAGTAAGTTTACAATTGTAACAAATATGCAACAAAGGTTAGAGAAAGGTTACAATTGTAACCAATATGTAACACAGGTTAAAGTAAGTTTACAATTGTAACAAATATGCAAGAAAGGTTAGAGAAATGTTACAATTCTAACCAATATGCAACAAAGGTTAGAGAAATGTTACAATTCTAACCAATATGCAACAAAGGTTAGGGAAAGGTTACAATTGTAACCAATATGCAAGCAGTTGTTAGAGAAAGGTTACAATTGTAACCAATATGCAAATAAAGGTTAGAGAAAGGTTACAATTGTAACCAATATGCAACAAAGGTTAGAGAAAAGGTTACAATTGTAACCAATATGCAAAAGGTTAGAGAAAGGTTACAATTGTAACCAATATACAAATAAAGATGTTGAGAAAGGTTACAATTGTAACCAATATGTAACACAGGTTAAAGTAAGTTTACAATTGTAACAAATATGCAACAAAGGTTAGAGAAAGGTACAATTGTAAACAATAGCAACAAAGGTTAGAGAAAGGTTGGCTAATTGTAACCAATATACAACAAAGGTTAGAGAAAGGTTACAATTGTAAACCAATATGTAACACAGGTTAAAGTAAGTTTACAATTGTAACAAATATGCAACAAAGGTTAGAGAAAGGTTACAATTGTAACCAATATGCAAATAAAGGTTGAGAAAGGTTACAATTGTAACCAATATACAACAAAGGTTAGAGAAATGTTACAATTGTAACCAATATGTAACACAGGTTAAAGTAAGTTTACAATTGTAAACAATATGCAACAAAGGTTAGAGAAAGGGGTTACAATTGTAACCCTATTATGTAACACAGGTTAAAGTAAGTTTACAATTGTAACAAATATGCAACAAATGTTAGCGAAAGGGTACAATTGTAACCAATATGTAACACAGGTTAAAGTAAGTTTACAATTGTAACAAATATGCAACAAAGGTTAGAGAAAGGTTACAATTGTAACCAATATGTAACACAGGTTAAAGTAAGTTTACAATTGTAACAAATATGCAAGAAAGGTTAGAGAAATGTTACAATTCTAACCAATATGCAACAAAGGTTAGAGAAATGTTACAATTCTAACCAATATGCAACAAAGGTTAGAGAAAGGTTACAATTGTAACCAATATGCAAGAAAGGTTAGAGAAAGGTTACAATTGTAAACAATATGTAACACAGGTTAAAGTAAGTTTACAATTGTAAACAATATGCAACAAAGGTTAGAGAAAGGTTACAATTGTAACCAATATGTAACACAGGTTAAAGTAAGTTTACAATTGTAACAAATATGCAACAAAGGTTAGAGAAAGGGTACAATTGTAAACAATATGCAACAAAGGTTAGAGAAAGGTTACAATTGTAACCAATATGTAACACAGGTTAAAGTAAGTTTACAATTGTAACAAATATGCAACAAAGGTTAGAGAAAGGTTACAATTGTAACCAATATGCAACAAAGGTTAGAGAAAGGTTACAATTGTAACCAATATACAACAAAGGTTAGAGAAATGTTACAATTGTAACCAATATGCAACACAGGTTAAAGTAAGGTTACAATTGTAACCACTATACAAGAAAGGTAAGAAAGGTTACAATTGTAACCAATATGCAACAAAGTGTTAGAGAAAGGTTACAATTGTAACCAATATGCAACACATGTTAAAGAAATAAGGTTACAATTGTAACCAGTATGCTAAAAAAGGTTAAGAAATGTTACAATGGATACCCAATATGCAACAAACGTTAGAGAAAGGTTACAATGATAACCAATATGCAACAAGGGTTAGAGAAAGTTTACAATTGTAACAAATATGCAACAAAGGTTAGAGAAAGGTTACAATTGTAACCAATATGCCACAAAGGTTAGAGAAATGTTACAATTGTAACCAATATGCAAAAAAGGTTAGAGAAAGGTTACAATTGTAACCAATATGCCACAAAGGTTAGAGAAAGGTTACAATTGTAACCAATATGCAAAAAAGGTTAGAGAAATGTTACAATTGTAACCAATATGCAACAAAGGTTAGAGAAATGTTACAATTGTAACCAATATGCAACAAAGGTTAGAGAAAGGTTACAATTGTAACCAATATGCAACACAAGTTAAAGTAAGGTTACAATTGTAACCAATATGCAACAAATTTTAGAGAAATGTAACAATTGTAACCAATATGCAACAAAGGTTAGAGAAAGGTTACAATTGTAACCAATATGCAACAAAGGTTAGAGAAAGGTTACAATTGTAACCAATATACAACAAAGGTTAGAGAAATGTTACAATTATAACCAATATGCAACACAGGTTAAATTAAGGTTACAATTGTAACCACTATGCAACAAAGGTAAGAGAAAGGTTACAATTGTAACCAATATGCAACACATGTTAAAGTAAGGTTACAATTGTAACCAGTATGCAAAAAAGGTTAGAGAAATGTTACAATGGATACCCAATATGCAACAAAGGTTAGAGAAAGGTTACAATTATAACCAATATGCAACAAGTGTTAGAGAAAGTTTACAATTGTAACCAATATGCAACAAAGGTTAGAGAAAGGTTACAATTGTATCCAATATGCAACAAAGGTGAGAGAAAGGTTACAATTGTAACCAATATGCAACAAAGGTTAGAGAAAGTTTACAATTGTAACAAATATGCAACAAAGGTTAGAGAAAGGTTACAATTTTAACCAATATGCAACAAAGGTTAGAGAAAGGTTACAATTGTAACCAATATGCAAAAAAATGTTAGAGAAATGTTACAGTTCTAACCAATATGCAACAAATGTTAGAGAAATGTTACAATTGTAACCAATATGCAACAAAGGTTAGAGAAAGGTTACAATTGTAACCAATATGCAAGAAAGGTTAGAGAAAGGTTACAATTGTAACCAATATGTAACACAGGTTAAAGTAAGTTTACAATTGTAAACAATATGCAACAAAGGTTAGAGAAAGGTTCCAATTGTAACCAATATGTAACACAGGTTAAAGTAAGTTTACAATTGTAACAAATATGCAACAAAGGTTAGAGAAAGGTTACAATTGTAACCAATGTGCAACAAAGGTTAGAGAAAGGTTACAATTGTAAGCAATATACAACAAAGGTTAGAGAAATGTTACAATAGTAACCAATATGCAACACAGGTTAAAGTAAGGTTACAATCGTAACCACTATGCAACAAAGGTAAGAGAAAGGTTACAATTGTAACCAATATGCAACAAAGTGTTAGAGAAAGGTTACAATTGTAACCAATATGCAACACATGTTAAAGTAAGGTTACAATTGTAACCAGTATGCAAAAAAGGTTAGAGAAATGTTACAATGGATACCCAATATGCAACAAAGGTTAGAGAAAGGTTACAATTGTAACCAATATGCCACAAAGGTTAGAGAAATGTTACAATTGTAACCAATATGCAACAAAGGTTAGAGAAAGGTTACAATTGTAACCAATATGCCACAAAGGTTAGAGAAAGGTTACAATTGTAACCAATATGCAACAAAGGTTAGAGAAATGTTACAATTGTAACCAATATGCAACAAAGGTTAGAGAAATGTTACAATTGTAACCAATATGCAACAAAGGTTAGAGAAAGGTTACAATTGTAACCAATATGCAACACAAGTTAAAGTAAGGTTACAATTGTAACCAATATGCAACACATGTTAAAGTAAGGTTACAATTGTAACCAGTTTGCAAAAAAGGTTAGAGAAATGTTACAATGGATACCCAATATGCAACAAAGGTTAGAGAAAGGTTACAATTATAACCAATATGCAACAAATGTTAGAGAAAGTTTACAATTGTAACCAATATGCAACAAAGGTTAGAGAAAGGTTACAATTGTATCCAATATGCAACAAAGGTGAGAGAAAGGTTACAATTGTAACCAATATGCAACAAAGGTTAGAGAAAGTATACAATTGTAACAAATATGCAACAAAGGTTAGAGAAAGGTTACAATTTTAACCAATATGCAACAAAGGTTAGAGAAAGATTACAATTGTAACCAATATGCAAAAAAAGGTTAGAGAAATGTTACAATTCTAACCAATATGCAACAAATGTTAGAGAAATGTTACAATTCTAACCAATATGCAACAAAGGTTAGAGAAAGGTTACAATTGTAACCAATATGCAAGAAAGGTTAGAGAAAGGTTACAATTGTAACCAATATGTAACACAGGTTAAAGTAAGTTTACAATTGTAAACAATATGCAACAAAGGTTAGAGAAAGGTTCCAATTGTAACCAATATGTAACACAGGTTAAAGTAAGTTTACAATTGTAACAAATATGCAACAAAGGTTAGAGAAAGGTTACAATTGTAACCAATGTGCAACAAAGGTTAGAGAAAGGTTACAATTGTAACCAATATACAACAAAGGTTAGAGAAATGTTACAATAGTAACCAATATGCAACACAGGTTAAAGTAAGGTTACAATTGTAACCACTATGCAACAAAGGTAAGAGAAAGGTTACAATTGTAACCAATATGCAACAAAGTGTTAGAGAAAGGTTACAATTGTAACCAATATGCAACACATGTTAAAGTAAGGTTACAATTGTAACCAGTATGCAAAAAAGGTTAGAGAAATGTTACAATGGATACCCAATATGCAACAAAGGTTAGAGAAAGGTTACAATTGTAACCAATATGCCACAAAGGTTAGAGAAATGTTACAATTGTAACCAATATGCAACAAAGGTTAGAGAAAGGTTATAATTGTAACCAATATGCCACATAGGTTAGAGAAAGGTTACAATTGTAACCAATATGCAACAAAGGTTAGAGAAATGTTACAATTGTAACCAATATGCAACAAAGGTTAGAGAAATGTTACAATTGTAACCAATATGCAACAAAGGTTAGAGAAAGGTTACAATTGTAACCAATATGCAACACAAGTTAAAGTAAGGTTACAATTGTAACCAATATGCAACAAAGTTTAGAGAAATGTTACAATTGTAACCAATATGCAACAAAGGTAAGAGAAAGGTTACAATTGTAACCAATATGCAACAAAGGTTAGATAAAGGTTACAATTGTAACCAATATGCAAAAAAGGTTGGAGAAAGGTTAAAATTGTAACCAATATGCAACAAAGGTTAGAGAAAGGTTACAATTGTAACCAATATGCAACAATGTTTAGAGAAAGGTTACAATTGTAACCAATATGCAACAAAGGATGGAGAAAGGTTACAATTGTAACCAATATGCAAAAAAAGGTTAGAGAAATGTTACAATTCTAACCAATATGCAACAAAGGTTAGAGAAAGGTTACAATTGTAACCAATATGCAAAAATGGTTAGAGAAAGGTTACAATTGTAACCAATATGCAACAAAGAATAGAGAAAGATTACAATTGTAACCAATATGCAAAAAAAGGTTAGAGAAATGTTACAATTCTAACCAATATGCAACAAAGGTTAGAGAAATGTTACAATTCTAACCAATATGCAATTTATGTTAAACTAAGGTTACAATGGTAACCAATATGCAACAAAGTTTAGAGAAAGGTTACAATTGTAACCAATATGCAACAAAGGCTAGAGAAAGGTTACAATTGGAACCAATATGCAACGAGTGTTAGAGAAAGGTTACAATTGTAACCAATATGCAACAAAGGTTAGAGACAGGTTACAATTGTAACCAATATGCAACAAAGGCTAGGGAAAGGTTAAAATTGTAATCAATATGCATCAAAAGTTAGAGAAAGGTTACAATTGTAACCAATATGCAACGAAGGTTAGAGAAAGGTTACAATTGTAACCAAAATGCAAAAGAGTTAGAGAAAGGTTACAATTGTAACCAAAATGCAAATAGGTTAGAGAATGGTTACAATTGTAACCAATATGCAACAAAGGTTAGAGAAAGGTTACAATTGTAACCAATATGCAACAAAGGTTAGAGAAAGGTTACAATTGTAACCAATATGCAACAAGGTTAGAGAAAGGTTACAATTGTAACCAAAATGCAAATAGGTTAGAGAAAGGTTACAATTGTAACCAAATGCAAATAGGTTAGAGAATGGTTACAATTGTAACCAATATGCAACAAAGGTTAGAGAAAGGTTACAATTGTAACCAATATGCGAATAGGTTAGAAGGTTACAATTGTAACCAAAATGCAAATAGGTTAGAGAAAGGTTACAATTGTAACCAATATGCAACAAGGTTAGAGAAAGGTTACAATTGTAACCAATATGCAACAAAGGTTAGAGAAAGGTTACAATTGTAACCAAAATGCAAAAGGTTAGAGAAAGGTTACAATTGTAACCAAAATGCAAATAGGTTAGAGAATGGTTACAATTGTAACCAATATGTAACAGGTTAGAGAAAGGTTACGGTGTAACCAATATGCAACAAAGGTTAGAGAAGGTTACAATTGTAACCAAAATGCAAATAGGTTAGAGAAAGGTTACAATTGTAACCAAAATGCAAATAGGTTAGAGAAAGGTTACAATTGTAACCAATATGCAACAAAGGTTGAGAAGGTTACAATTGTAGCAAAATACAAAAAGGTTAGAAGGTTACAATTGTAATAAAACTGAACAATGGGATTGAAAGGTTGTTGAACAAAATGCAAATAGAGTTAGAGAAGGTGTTACAGGTGCTAACCAGCTAACTCCTTGTAAAAGGTTAGAGAAAGGTTACAATTGCTTAAAGTATTTTAAAGGTTAGAGAACGTTACAATTGTAACCAATATACAACAAGGTTAGAGAAAGGTTACAATTGTAACCAAATGCAAAAAGGTTAAGAAAGGTTACAATTGTAGCCAAAATAAAATAGGTTAGAGAATGGTTACAATTGTAACCAATATACAATAAAGGTTAGAGAAAGGTTACAATTGCCAACCAATATGCAACAAGGTTAGAGAAAGGTTACATGGTGTAACCAATATTTAACAAAAGGTTAGAGAAAGGTTACAATTGCTAGCAAATGCAAATAGGTTAGAGAAAGTGCAATTGTAACCAAGTAATGATTCTAGAGAATGGTTACAATTCTTAACCAATATGCAACAAAGGTTAGAGAAAATTTAATTGCTGCTTAATATGCAACAAGATGCAGAAAGGTTACAATTGTAGCAAAAAATGCAAATAGGTTAGAGAAAGGTTACAATTTTAACCAATATGCAACAAAGGTTAGAGAAAGGTTACAGACAAAGCCAATATGCAACAAGGTTAGAAAGGTTACAATTGCAACTTGAATGCCAAAAAAGGTTAGAGAGAAAGGTTACAAGTATAGCAAAGTAAATAGGTTAGAAAGGTTACAATTGCTAACCAAAAATACAAATAAGTTGAAAGTTCTGATTGTGTAAAAATGCAAATAGTTTAGAGAAAGGTTACAATTGTAACCAATATGCAACAAAGGTTAGAGAAAGGTTACAATTTATGCTAACCAATATGTATAAAAGGTTAGAAGAAGGTTACAATTGTAAGCAAAATGCAAAAAGGTTAGAGTAAGGTTACAATTGTAACCAAAATGCAAATAGGTTAGAGAATGGTTACAATTGTAACCAATATGCAACAAAGGTTAGAGAAAGGTTACAATTGTAACCAATATGCAACAAAGGTTAGAGAAAGGTTACAATTGTAACCAATATGCAACAAAGGTTAGAGAAAGGTTACAATTGTAACCAAAATGCAAAAAGTTTAGAGAAAGTTTACAATTGTAACCAAAATACAAAACGGTTAGAGAATGGTTACAATTGTAACCAATATGCAACAAAGGTTAGAGAAAGGTTACAATTGTAACCAATATGCAAGAAAAGGTTAGAGAAAGGTTACAATTGTAACCAATATGCAACAAAAGTTAGAGAAATGTTACAATTGTAACCAATATGCAACAAAGGTTAGAGAAAGGTTACAATTGTAACCAATATGCAACAAAGGTTAGAGAAAGGTTACAATTGTAACCAATATGCAACAAAGGTTAGAGAAATGTTACAGTTGTAACCAATATGCAACAAACGTTAGATAAAGGTTACAATGGTAACCACTATGCAACAAAGGTAAGAGAAAAGTTACAATTGTAACCAATATGCAACAAAGGTTAGAGAAAGGTTACAATTGTAACCTATATGCACCAAAGGTTAGAGAAAGTTTACAATTGTAATCAATATGCAACAAAGGTTAGAGAAATGTTACAATTGTAACCAATATGCAACACAGGTGAGAGAAAGGTTACAATTGTAACCAATATGCAACACAGGTTAAAGTAAGGTTACAATTGTAACCAATATGCAAAAAAGGTTAGAGAAAGGTTACAATTGTAACCAATATGCAACAAAGGTTAGAGAAAGTTTACAATTGTAACCAATATGCAACACAGGTTAAAGTATGGTTGCAATTATAACCAATATGCAAGAAAGGTTAGAGAAAGGTTACAATTGTAACCAATATGCAACAAAGGTTAGAGAAAGGTTACAATTGTAACCAATATGCAAAAAAGGTTAGAGAAAGGTTACAATTGTAACCAATATGCAACAAAGGTTAGAGAAAGGTTACAATTGTAACCAATATGCAACACAGGTTAAAGTAAGGTTGCAATTATAACCAATATGCAAGAAAGGTTAGAGAAAGGTTACAATTGTAACCGATATGCAACAAAGGTTAGAGAAAGGTTACAATTGTAACCAATATGCAACACAGGTTAAAGTAAGGTTGCAATTATAACCAATATGCAAGAAAGGTTAGAGAAAGGTTACAATTTCAAACAATATGCAACAATGATTAGAGAAATGTTACAATTGTAACCAATATGCAACAAAGGTTAGAGAAATGTTACAATTGTAACCAATATGCAACAAAGTTTAGAGAAAGGTTAAAATTGTAACCAATATGCAACAAAGGTTAGAGAAAGGTTACATTTGTAACCAATATGCAACACAGTTTAAAGTAAGTTTACAATTGTAACCAATATGCAACAAAGTTTAGAGAAAGATTACAATTGTAACCAATATGCAACAAAGGTTAGAGAAAGGTTATAATTGTAACCAATATGCAACAAAGGTTAGAGAAAGGTTACAATTGTAACCCATATGCAACAAAGGTGAGAGAAAGGTTACAATGGTAACCAATATGCAACAAAGGTTAGAGAAAGGTTACAATTGTAACCAATATGCAACAAAAGTTAGAGAAGGGGTTCAATTGTAACCAATATGCAACAAAGGTTAGAGAAAGGTTACAGTTGTAACCGATATGCAACAAAGGTGAGAGAAAGGTTACAATTGTAACCAATATGCAAGAAAGGTGAGAGAAAGGTTACAATTGTAACCAATATGCAACAAAGGTTAGAGAAAGGTTACATTTGTAACCAATATGCAACACAGGTTAAAGTAAATTTACAATTGTAACCAATATGCAACAAAGTTTAGAGAAAGATTACAATTGTAATCAATATGCAACAAAGGTTAGAGAAAGGTTACATTTGTAACCGATATGCAACAAAGTTTAGAGAAATGTAACAATTGTAACCAATATGCAAAAAGGGTTAGAGAAAGGTTACAATTGTAACCAATATGCAACAAAGGTTAGAGAAAGGTTACAATTGTAACCAATATGCAAAAAGGGTTAGAGAAAGGTTACAGTTGTAACCAATATGCAACAAAGGTTAGAGAAAGGTTACAATTGTAACCAATATGCAACAAAGGTGAGAGAAAGGTTACAATTGTAACCAATATGCAAGAAAGGTGAGAGAAAGGTTACAATTGTAACCAATATGCAACAAAGGTTAGAGAAAGGTTACAATTGTAACCAATATGCAACAAAGGTGAGAGAAAGGTTACAATGGTAACCAATATGCAACAAAGGTTAGAGAAAGTTTACAATTGTAACCAATATTCAACAAAAGTTAGAGAAAGGGTTCAATTGTAACCAATATGCAACAAAGGTTAGAGAAAGGTTACAGTTGTAACCGATATGCAACAAAGGTTAGAGAAAGGTTACAATTGTAACCAATATGCATCAAAGGTTAGAGAAAGTTTACAATTGTAACCAATATCCAACAATGTTTAGAGAAAAGTTTCAATTGTAACCAATATGCAACACAGGTTAAAGTAAGGTTACAATTGTCACCAATATGCAACAAAGGTTAGAGAAAGTTTGAAATTGTAACAAATATGCAACAAAGGTAAATGAAAGTTTACAATTCTAACCAATATGCAAGAAAGTTTAAAGAAAGTTTAGAATTGTAAACAATATTTAAAAAAGGTTAGAGAAATGTTACAGTTGTAACCAATATGCAACAAATGTTAAAGAAAGGTTACAATTGTAACCAATATGCAACACGTTTTAAAGAAAGGTTGCAATTGTAACCAATATGCAACACGTTTTAAAGAAAGGTTGCAATTGTAACCAATATGCAACAAAGGTTGGAGAAAGGATAGAACTTATTGCCTAAATCCAAATTAACTGATAAATTTTATCAGCAATACACTTTATCAGCAATTCGCTAATATGCGTATTAAGGTTCATTTTTTACGTAGATTTCTAGATACATTTACGATGTGAGTAATGAGCAAGGAGAATGATTCCATTTCGATATCAAAACAAATGAAGAGCGCTACCAGAGATGGTGGGACAAACGAATGATGGCTGACTATTGATGGAATATCAAAAGGGACTTTAATAACATTGAACATGACAGACCATCAAGACAGAGAACATTTTACTATAATTCTTATCTTCACAAAAGTTTTATATCTACTTTTATTAATCATTTTATTAAAATGAAAATAGTTGTTGCTTCTGGAATATTCAATCATGTTATTTTTAAAACTTAGAGTCTGTTTTTATTGTCAAAATAGCATTTCTCATTAAGCGGACCAATTTGTATTGGTATAAATACAAATTTAGGGGTTTATACGATTTTACTTTGAGAAATATTGCCATCGGTCAATGTGATATATACAGAAAACAAATGAAAAAATACTTCTTTTCAAAAAATGAGGCATTTCTGTACAGCTAATAAGATAGCAACCACAAAAACGTAAGGTCATTTTTTGATTAAGCGTCCTCTAATTAGCTAAAAACGATGTTTAGTGGCTCGACAGCATTTCATTTTCATCACTGACTGGATACTCTTTCTGCCTTGTGTCACATCGAATCTAGGCTTAGGAAATTGCTATAATTAACATCTAATGATCTGTTTTTCCAGATCACCTTTTTCAAACATGAATAATTTCAAAGACAAAAGGAATGACATTATTTCAAATAATCTCCACACACTTACACATTCTTTTTAGAAGGAACGATAGACCTTGAGATCGTTAATAACAACCACCCATTTTGAAAAATCTGTAAGCGTGAAATCACATTTTTCATGTGTAAATAATACAGAAATGTCATCTTGACATATGTGCGCTTATATATATATATATATATATATATATATATATATATATATATATATATATCAGGACCTTGAATAATTTTTCGCTGTTTTCAAAAAATGGCGCTCCCTGAATTGTGTGTGTGTAGTTTCTGATGGTAACGCATCTATAAGGAAGTTCTATAAGCAAGCTTGAAATTCGCTGTATGTCATTTCGCCGAAGTTTAAACAACCTTGTTTTTCATAGCGTGACAAAGAAAATGTATTTACGGGTAATTTTACTGCACTACTTCATTCAAAATAATCTGCAGTTGATAAACAAAGAATGCTTTTTGAGACTTACATGGACCTGCTTTGTCGAAAAAAAACATACAGAGATTAATGTAAACAATTCAATAATAACGATTTTGATGCTGATAATAAAGAACTCTCTAGTGCACCGAAAAAGTTTGAAGACAAAGAATTGGAGGCGTTATTTCACGAAGACTCATGACGTGTACAAGCATTAGGAGTTGATCACACAACAGTTTCGAAAAGTTTGAAGGCATTATGAATGGTTGAAATGCAAGGACATGCGATGCCGTACGAGTTGAATCCGAAAGATGTCGAATAGTGTCTTGTCACATGTGAACAACTAATTAAACTGCAGAAAAAGAAAGAGATTTTTGCATCGTATCGATGAAAAGTGGATACACTACGATCACCCTCAGCCCGGCTATGCCTCAACACTGGCAGCAAAGCCAAATATCCATGGTTCGAAGCTGTTGCTCTGCATTTGGTGAGATCAGCTGGGTGTAGTTTACTATGAGCTGCTCAAACCAATCGAAACAATCACGGGTGATTGCTATCGGCTACAATTTATGCGTTTGATCTGAGCATTAAAGTAAAAACGGCCGCTATACGAGCAAAGACACGACGAAGTGATTTTGCAACATGACAACGCTAGGCCACATTTTGCAAAACGGGTGAAAACCTACATGGAAACGCATTCATGGGAAGTCCTACCCCGCCTGCCGTATTCACCATACATTGCTCCGCTCGATTATCACTTGTTCCGATTGATGGCACATGGCCTGGCTGAACAGCACTTTTTATGAAGATGCAAAAAAAAAAGAATATAAATGAATATCGACGACAAGGCCGAATATCCTTGTTTCGAATCTTCTGCTCTGCATTCGGTGTGGCCAGCTGAGTGTAGTTTATTATGAGCCGCTCAAACCGACCAAAACCATCACGGGAGACCGCTATCGGCTACGATTGATGTGTTAAAGTAAAAACGGCCGCTATATGAGCAAAGACACGACAAAGTGATTTTGCAACATGACAACGCTAGGCCACATTTTGCAAAACGGGTGAAAACCTACATGGAAACGCATTAATGGGAAGTCCTACCCCACCTGCCGTATTCACCATACATTGCTTTCGAGACATGATCGCCCTAAGCGTGTATTACCTATGACACTTAACTGACTGACTGAATGGTTTAGTGATAAGAGTCTTACTAATTAACCCATAGCTGGGAGAGAAGAGATGGATTCATAGCTAATCAGAAATTAAAAAAAATAAACAAGGAATTCTTATATGGATAAAAATTGAAGTATCATTTCGGTATTAGAATAGTTTCAAGCATGAATATCGACGACAAGGCCCAATATCCTTGTGTCGAATCTTCTGCTCTGCATTCGGTGTGGCCAGCTGAGTGTAGTTTATTATGAGCCGCTCAAACCGACCGAAACCATCACGGAAGGCCGCTATCGACTGCAATTGATGTGTTTGAGCCGAGTATTAAAGAAAAAATTGCCGCTATCCGAGCAGAAATAAGACAAAGGGATTTTGTAACATTTCAACGTTAAGCCACATATTGCAAAACGGCTGTAAATCTACGTGAAAACGTTTAAATAAGAAGTCCTACCCCACCTGCTGTATTCACCAGACATTGCCTCGTCCGATTATCACTTGTTCCGACTGATGGCACATAGCCTGGCTGAATAGCACTTTTATTCTAATGAAGATACGAAAAAAATGGTTCGACTCGTAGTTAGGCCCAAAAGACGTGTCGTTTTTCCGAAGACGAATTCAAATGCTGTCAGAATGATGGAAAAAAATAGTGGTTAAAGATGAACAATACGTTTGTGGTGATACCGACCGAGCAAAAGCGATGGACCGGATGTTTGCTCTCTCACGACAAAAAGGAAATGACCAAAAGTAGTCCCCGCGCAGGTGGATCGGCGCAAGGTTCCGGTTGAAAAATAAAAATTAATCAAATATTAAATTTCCATTTCGCGAACCTACGCGAATTTTATTTATCAGCCAGTGGGAAGGGCAGAATCAAATACAAGTGTGAAATCCCAAACAAGCTGCTGTGATCCAAAAAGAAGATATAAAAAGCGGATACAGACAGACCCCAGCAGGTACACCTCGAGGAGAAGAGTGTAATTGCTTGACCTAAGTCAAGCGGCTACCACGCTTGCCTCTTTCCTTCTCAAAACTACTTACTGACCTAAGGAGCGACAAAATCAAAGACATTCCTCATTTACACGCTCCCCACATTCCTAAGCCTTAAATCTCTTTGAGCTTATTATTTGCCATGAACATTTTAATCTCCGTTGGACCTATATTCAAGTATTACTTTAATTGTAAAAATATTAATTGATATGTGTATATATAAAAATGTTATTTTCAACTCAATTTGCTTTTCTTGATTTTATAATCACTTTATGACTTATAGTGGACTATCTACCACAAGGATAAAGTCCGTTAACCTGCAACAGTATGCAACTACCCTTCACTAGAACGGTCTCCCACTGCAAACGGAAAAACAATAAGCAACCCACTATACATTCAGCGATGTTTCTTAATAATTTTTGTAAATAAAACATTACTTTTCATTAAAAAATTAGGTAGAAGATATTCAAAGTCTAATACATATATATATATATATTTCTCGACCACGAATGACCAACAGTTTAAACGAAGTTATATCAAGCCCATATAACACTAATAACACTAATAATTTTTGATTCATCGTAATAACAATACCTGCTCTGAAATGTATCGTAATGTCAACAAATGTAAATATGTTACGGAAATTAACAAAGATTAACGAAATTGGTTATAAACAACCGACAATTTAAAATTATTTGTTTGACATTATGTGCGTTGTAGTGCAGTGGATATCGACTCGGAACGAGAAATCGGGGGAGCAGAGTTCGAATTCCAGCTGAAGTCATTGCATTCACTTACGCGCAAATACCCTTGGGAAAAGTATTAATTAGTCTATTCCTTCCAGTTATGGGTTAAATAACAGGACAGATTGGGTTCTATAGCCTTGGTCGGCAACCAGTCTACCGCAGAAAGCAATGGCAACCTACTGCGGGATAATCTTCTGCCCGGTCAGCTATGTCTCGAAAGAGACATGATCGCCCAAGCGTGTATCACGTATGGCATTTAACTGACTGACTGACTCGTATTTAAGTAGATATTCTGTTTATAATCAAGTAGTATTACATATTTATTTCTACCGCCTGATTATTTACGATAATAATCATGTTACGGAAATTAACGAAGATTAACGAAACTGGTTGTAAACAACCGACAATTTGAAATTAGTTGTTTGAACATTATTTTTGATCGATATTCGTATTTAAGTAGATATCCTGTTTTATGATCAAACAGTCTTATACATTTATTTCTACCGGCTTGATTATTTACGATACATTTTTGTTACGAAAATGTGTGTCATTCGGCAACTTTCGAACCTGCGACTCTTATCCACATAGGAGAAACCACCAATTGATCAGCTGCATCTCCGGCATCGCGACCATGTTGGCCAGTCGTGATCGATAGGTCAAAGACGCGCCGAATCACTTGGTGGATTCTCATATATATATATATATATATATATATATATATATTCAGAAATTATAACATGAATATGTTATAATATCACTACAAAAGTAGCTATTTTTTCGGCACTTCTTGTGTCTTATCAAGTGATGAGGTTTATTTCAATTTGAAGGGTTTTAAAAGGTTAAAAACAAGCAAAATCCCTTTAATCAGAAAGGCATTTTTGTATGTACAATGTGGACCAATCAGAATAAAGCAACTTCTAATTTGGAGAATATGTGAGCAGACTTAAAAATAATTTTGGTGGGCATTAGTATTAATATTTGATTAAATTGAGATCAGCATTATTAATTAACTATTGTATCTACTTTAACTACCTCGAATGATCCTTTTCTGGGACATGGCGACGAAGAGTTCGAAACGAGTTCACACACACACACACACACACATATATATATTCATTCAGAAATTATTACATGGATATGTTATAATATCAATGCAAAAGTAGCTATTTTGTTTGGATACTTCTTGTGTCTTGTCAGTTGATGTGTTTTATGTTAAATTGAATGGCTTTGAAAGGTTAAAAACAAACAAAACCCATTTAATCAGAAAGGCATTTTTGTATGTACAATGTGGACCAATCAGAGTAAAGCAACTTCTAATTTGGAGAATATGTGTGCAGACTTAAAAATAACCTTGGTCGGCATTGGTATTAAAATTTGATTAAATTGAGATCAGCATTATTAATTAACTATTAGATATACTTTATTATTGTAAGTTTAACAATTTATTAGATTTAGAAAGTTATTCATATAATAAACGAGGAAGAGAAAGAACACATACATAAATAAACCTACAAACATCCACGCATGGAAAAATAGACGAATATATACACATACACTGGCAAACAGACACATATACAGATCAATATACCCACGCATATATACATGCACAAATTACAAAATTTTGTTTTTATCGACTTGTCAATTTGTCTGTTAAATTTTAAAGCTCTATTTGGACACAGACTGAATTGCCACATATTGGATACAGTCAGATATCCAAAGAAACACTATTCTTAAAAAAGGACTCAATACAAAGTAGAGCTAATAATACTTATTTAGAAATTATAACATGGATATGTCACATATTAGTTTTTAAGCTTCTATCTAAACTTATTTATAAAAGGAACTCTGTGTGTGTGTATGTGTGTGTGTGTCTGTGTGTGTGTGTGTGTTTCCGTTATCTATAGGCGCCGAAACGGCTGAACCGATTTTCTTGAAAATTTACACAGTTGCACTATAAGCGTCTGCGAGTGTTCTTAGCTAGGTTTTATGTCGAGGTACCGCCGATAAATATCGAAAATCGATAATCGAAAAAATCGGGTTATAGAAGGAGTGGTCCGATTTTAATCAAATTTGATACACTCATAAACAAAGACATATGAAACGATATTCAGAAGTTTCAAGGTTGCAGTTCTTACAAAATCAGCAGGAAATTTGATATTGATACCAGGAAATCAAAATTTGATTTACATCCATTCATTTTTCATTAAGTCTACGGTTTCGCCTTAACTGGAACAACTATTGCCTGTTAGTCTTTCGTGCCAACGTCCAAAAAGTGTTAGCTCCAGGACCATGGATTAGTTTTAAAGCTTTCATTACAACGAAGCAACGCCAGGCTAAACTGCTAGTATAAAATAATTCCTAACAGTAAAAAAAATATTTCACCGCCTGAGGAGGTGTTAGTAAGCAATTGCTCTTGTGTTAAAGAAAATTATGTTTTTATTACAAACTTATGAGAAAAATATTAGCATATATAATGCTCTACTAAGTATCGAGCACGCTTAATAAAGTAAATCACTACAAACAGTGGACTGTTAACCCATTAGTTTGTACTACTTTTAATACATATATATATATATATATATATATATATATATATATATATATATATATATAGCCCAGAATTAGAATCGCTGACTGACGCCAATTCAGTCGGGTTTGAATCCTGGGTTAAAAAGCAATCGGAGTCTAACCGTACTGATGAGCTGTGATACAGTGAAACTGATCTGTCTGCGATGACAATATATATATATATATATATATATATATATATATATATATATATATATATAACGGAAAATCCGGAAAATTAACGATATGGTTTTAACAACCGACATATTGAAATTATTTGTATGAAAATTATTTTTAATCGATACTCGTATTTGAGTAGAAATTCTGTTTTTAATCAAACAGTGTATTTATTTCTACAGGCTTGATTACTGTACATTTATAAATCTATAACCTGAATCCGTGCATTAAATACTGTTACCACATCTCGTCAAGTGCTCTTGCTATTCATCCAAAGTAGCGGTCGGCAACCCCCTGCCCCTCGAGTAAATCTTATCCGGCCCGCTAGCTTACTCTGGACACGATATAAATATAGGTAAGCCAAACCAAAGTGACAGTTGATAGTCTGAATATATATTTAAAAAAAATATTTCTTTTTAACTGAAAAATATATTTTACTTTTATTTCTTATTTGTAGAGATCGCCAAAATTAGCGTACGGCCTCACTTTCACTTTTTCTACCCCTGACTCTTGCAATGTCAAGCAACTCTGCCCTCTCGGAAATTCTGACCATGCGGTGGTTTCCCTTAGGATATACTTCCGCCTCCATGCCATACAAGAACCTCAGACCAGTAGAATATCTTACTGCTACCAAAGACTTAACTGTGACTCGTACCGCGATTTCCTGAGTGACTTCCCTTGCAATAAAGTATTTAGCCTTCCTGTTGAAGACTGTGCGGCTGAGGTCTCATCTTGGGTTAAGGCTGGCATTGATGCTTTCATCCCTGCCAGGAAGTTGAGGCTTAAATCCCACTCATCCCCCTGGTTCTCCCCTGCCTGCTCAGCTGCTATCGTCCACCGAAATCATTTCTTTCGGCTTTACCGGAGTCACGCGTCGGACCATAACAGGCGCCTTTTTGCCTCGGCTCGCAATGAGTGCAAGAAGATACTCAGAGGAGCTAAGCTGATGTTTGCAGCCAGAATGAAGCAGCGCATAGCTTCCCGTAAGTTCGGCTCCAAAGACTACCGGAGATTCTGTAAAAGCATGCTAAACAACAGTAAGCCCTCAATCCCCCCTCTAATTATCGAATATCATGTCGACACTGGACGTCTGGAATATCTGCACCCGACTCTCCTCCCCGAACCCAAGCCCAACTGACTGACATTCTAATTACTCCCTCGGATCTCTTCAAAATAATTTCAAAGCTTGACCCCCATAAGGCGAGTGGTAGCGACGGAATACCAATCATTGTCCTAAAGGAATGTACTCCCGAGCTCTCCTCTGTTCTCTCTAAACTCTATAACTACTGCCTCTCTGCTTCTTGCTTCCATGCCTGCTGGAAATACTCCTCCGTGGTTCCTATATATAAAAATTCTGGAGAACCGTCTGACTCCGCTAATTATCGCCCTATCAGCCAATCTTTGACAAAGTGTTCGAAGCAATTATCAACGCCGAGGTGGTACAACATCTCTTAGTCCACAAACTCTTCTCTGACAAACAGTATGGTTTCCGCTTCTGCAGGTCTACTGCTGATATACTCACGACCATCACTGAGTATATACACCAGGCCCTCGACATGAACGGCGAAACCCGAACTGTTGCCCTTGACATCTTCAAAGTGTTTGACAGAGTCTGTCATGCTGGCCTTCTATGCAAGCTCCGGGGCTATGTTATAACTGGACAATTGTTTAACCTAATCCAGTCATTCCTTTCAAATCGTACAATGAAAGTAGTATTGAATGGACAAACCTCCCAATATTATGACACGAACGCGGGCATCCCTCAAGGCTCTATTCTAGGTCCTACGCTTTTCCTTATCTATATTAACGATCTCCCCGATGTAATACGATCCCAAGTGGGCATATATGCTGACGACACGACGGTTTACTCTCGTCTTGACCAAAAATCTGCTGAGGCTGACAAAGCAAACCTCGCTGCCGAGCTTGAAAAGGACCGCTAATCAGTTGTGGATTGGGGTAAGAAATGGCTCGTAAATTTTAATGCTTTCAAAACGAAGCTGCTATCTATTTACTATCACAGACAATCGTTCCTCCCGCCCGTTAACATGGATCAGGCTTCTCTCCCTGAAAGTAAAACACTGCGCCTTCTCGGATTAACTCTCACATCAGACCTCAAGTGGAATAACTATACAGAATCCATAGCTAAATCCGCTGCTAAGAAAGTCGGTTCTCTGTGTAGGACCAGAAAGTTTTTCCCAACCGAAACAATCCTGCACATATACAAATCCACCATCCGCCCGTGGATTGAATGTTGCTGCCATATTTGGTCAGATGCTCCTGCTATCCATCTAGGTGTCCTCGGCCAAATCCAACGGAGAATCTGTAATGAGATCGATCCCGACTTGGTAGCTCAGATACAGTTGCATTCTCACCGGCGCAATGTGGCTTCCCTGTGTCTCTTCTACAAATACTTTCACGGCATCCGCTCCGATAAACTTAGCTTGGGGCAATATGATTATAAAAAAGTTATATACTATTACAATGTGGATATAAAGTGGGGGATCAATTCTACATTACAATCAATATATAAACTGATCCCTCCTTTTATGGCCACAGTCATCCTTCTCTTACCATCCGCCTGTGCATTGAATACTGCAGCCATATCTGGTCGGGTGCTCCTGCTATCCATCTAGGTGTCCTAGTTTAATTGTTTCATTGATAACTACAATTTCGAAAAATTTAAATGCAACGTCAATTGCCATCTTCCATCTTCTTGAATCTCGTTCATTAATTTTTCTTTCATCAATACTTCCTGTACCCAATCGTTTTTCATCCTTGATAGATATAATTCTCTAAAAATTTAAATGCAAAGTCAATTGCCATCTTTTATCTTCTTGAATCCCGTTTTTTTTTTTCCAGAATAGCTCTTGTAGCCAATCTTTTTTTTTTCCTTGATAACTACAATCGCCAGTCTCCTGAAGACGTCAGTCGCCTGAAGACACCCTTATGGTAAAAACTTAGGTCGCGTAATAACTCGTTTACAAATGGAATATATATATATGTATGTGTGTGTGTGTGTGTGTATTAGTATCTTCATGTGTATCCATGTAAGTATGTCAGCTTGTTCATATCTATCTATCTATCTATCTATCTATCTATCTATCTATCTATCATTTAATTCTGTTCATTATCTATCTATCTATCTATCTATCTATTTTGATCACTCCTAGCCTAACCATATCGACCCATCTCTGTTTATTCCATCTTGTGTTTTTAACATTTAATCAGTCTATCTCACCGACCAGGAAAAGTAACTATCCCAGCCGATGTGATTAATTTCGCTACTTCGGCAATAATGATCACTCTGGCCAGTGCTCAGGGCTAGTGATGAGGGCCAGTGCGTAAATCAACAACACCTGAAGACTATTGACCACCTTTCGACTGATTTTATTTTTCATGTCTGACATCAGTCCTCATCTCTACAGCACATAAAAGAAAGTCAAAATCAAACAAAATAGTGGAAAATAAATGCAGTGATCATAACAATGAGGATACTCGTTCGGAATATTCATGGAACAAAAAGTAGGGTTTTTTTGGGTTTTTTTTTTTTTTTTTTTTTTTTTTTACCATAGACCACTTCTAGCCTTTAATTTATTTTGGCGGACTCTCATTCCATTCAATGATAAAATAAGCTCATTTTATTTTTTTTACTCATAGATAAGTTTAAGAATTTTATTATAGAAATAATAAATGTGTCTTAGCTCTTTATACCATGGATCACTACTAGCTTTTAGTTTATTTTTGGAAGACTCCCATTCCATTCCATTCAATGATAAAATAAGCTTATTTTATTTTTTTACTCATAGATAAGTTTAAGAATTTTATTATAGAAATAATAAATGTGTCTTAGCTCTTTATACCATGGATCACTTCTAGCTTTTAGTTTATTTTTGGAAGAGTCCCATTCCATTCCATTCAATGATAAAATAAGCTTATTTTATTTTTTTTACTCATAGATAAGTTTAAGAATTTTATTATAGAAATAATAAATGTGTCTTAGCTCTTTATACCATCGATCACTTCTAGCTTTTAGTTTATTTTTTGGAAGAGTCCCATTCCATTCCATTCAATGATAAAATAAGCTTATTTTATTTTTTACTCATAGATAAGTTTAAGAATTTTATTATAGAAATAATAAATGTGTCTTAGCTTTTTATACCATGGATCACTACTAGCTTTTAGTTTATTTTTGGAAGAGTCCCATTCCATTCCATTCAATGATAAAATAAGCTTATTTTATTTTTTTTATTCATAGATAAGTTTAAGAATTTTATTATAGAAATAATAAATGTGTCTTAGCTCTTTATACCATCGATCACTTCTAGCTTTTAGTTTATTTTTGGAAGAGTCCCATTCCATTCCATTCAATGATAAAATAAGCTTATTTTATTTTTTTTACTCATAGATAAGTTTAAGAATTTTATTATAGAAATAATAAATGTGTCTTAGCTCTTTATACCATGGATCACTACTAGCTTTTAGTTTATTTTTGGAAGACTCCCATTCCATTCCATTCAATGATGAAATAAGCTTATTTTATTTTTTTACTCATAGATAAGTTTAAGAATTTTATTATAGAAATAATAAATGTGTCTTAGCTCTTTATACCATCGATCACTTCTAGCTTTTAGTTTATTTTTGGAAGAGTCCCATTCCATTCCATTCAATGATAAAATAAGCTTATTTTATTTTTTTTACTCATAGATAAGTTTAAGAATTTTATTATAGAAATAATAAATGTGTCTTAGCTCTTTATACCATCGATCACTTCTAGCTTTTAGTTTATTTTTGGAAGAGTCCCATTCCATTCCATTCAATGATAAAATAAGCTTATTTTATTTTTTTTACTCATAGATAAGTTTAAGAATTTTATTATAGAAATAATAAATGTGTCTTAGCTCTTTATACCATGGATCACTACTAGCTTTTAGTTTATTTTTGGAAGACTCCCATTCCATTCCATTCAATGATGAAATAATCTTATTTTATTTTTTTACTCATAGATAAGTTTAAGAATTTTATTATAGAAATAATAAATGTGTCTTAGCTCTTTATACCATCGATCACTTCTAGCTTTTAGTTTATTTTTGGAAGAGTCCCATTCCATTCCATTCAATGATAAAATAAGCTTATTTTATTTTTTTTACTCATAGATAAGTTTAAGAATTTTATTATAGAAATAATAAATGTGTCTTAGCTCTTTATACCATCGATCACTTCTAGCTTTTAGTTTATTTTTGGAAGAGTCCCATTCCATTCCATTCAATGATAAAATAAGCTTATTTTATTTTTTTTACTCATAGATAAGTTTAAGAATTTTATTATAGAAATAATAAATGTGTCTTAGCTCTTTATACCATGGATCACTACTAGCTTTTAGTTTATTTTTGGAAGAGTCCCATTCCATTCCATTCAATGATAAAATAAGCTTATTTTATTTTTTTTACTCATAGATAAGTTTAAGAATTTTATTATAGAAATAATAAATGTGTCTTAGCTCTTTATACCATGGATCACTACTAGCTTTTAGTTTATTTTTGGAAGACTCCTATTCCATTCCATTCAATGATAAAATAAGCTTATTTTATTTTTTTTACTCATAGATAAGTTTAAGAATTTTATTATAGAAATAATAAATGTGTCTTAGCTCTTTATACCATGGATCACTTCTAGCTTTTAGTTTATTTTTGGAAGACTCCCATTCCATTCCATTCAATGATGAAATAAGCTTATTTTATTTTTTTTACTCATAGATAAGTTTAAGAATTTTATTATAGAAATAATAAATGTGTCTTAGCTCTTTATACCATGGATCACTACTAGCTTTTAGTTTATTTTTGGAAGAGTCCCATTCCGTTCAATGAAATAAAATAAGCACATTTTATTTTTTACTAATAGATTAAAATATCGCCCGGCTCACACTCCACCTACGTCTATTGAACAGGTGAAGAGGCTCATCCCTTGTTCCCTGTTTAGGATGTGGTTTCCGGCTTTCTCTTTTCCAATCTTTTCATTCATACGTAGCCCCCTGCGTATCAGTGGCGTTACCGCCTTGCTAGGGGTGATATGATTAAAAAAAAAAGAAGACAAATTTAAGAATTTTATTATAGAAATAATAAATGTGTCTCAACTCTTTGTACCATAGACCACTTCTAATCTTTAGTTTATTTTGGCAAATACCCATTCTATTCAATGAAAAGATAAGCATATTTTATTTTTTACTAAGTAATAAATGTGTATGCTTTATTTTGAAATAAAACTAATTTAATGAAAAGAATCTTGTATTTAACAATTAAATTCTATGAATACAACTAAAATAACAAAGTAATTAAAATAAATAAGTAATTAACCCCTGTTATGAGGATATATATATATATATATATATATATATATATATATATATATATATATATTAATCGTATGTGTGTGTGTGTCTGTGTATGTGTGTGTGTGTGTGTCCGCTACCTATAGACTCCGAAACGGCTGAACCAATTTTCTTGAAAATTTACACAGTTGTACTATAAGCGTCTGCGAGTGTTCTTGGCTAGGTTTTGTCTCAAGGTATCCCCGATAAATATTGAAAATCGATAATCGAAAAAAATCGGGTTATAGAAGGATTGGTCCGATTTTAATCAAATTTGATACACTCATAGACAAAGACATAAGAAACGATATTCAGAAGTTTCAAGGTTGCAGTTCTTACAATAGTGCAGAAAATCGATAATATATATAAAAGGCAAAATGTTTGTGTGTGTGCCTGTATGTCTGTATTTTCAGCCCTTTTATTTTAGTTTTTGCTTTGGGTTTGACTAAGTAGGTATAATTGTAGTTTACTCAGAGGACTTATTTAGCCTTCAAAATTCAGTTTACGACGAAAAAACTTATTTGATATCGATATCAGGAAATCAAAATTTGACTTACATCCATTCATTTTTCTTTTAGTCAACGGTTTCGCTTTAACTGGAAACAACTATTGCTTGTTAGTCTTTCGTGACAACGTCCAAAGAGTCTGAGCTCCAGAACCATGGATTAATTTTAAAGCTTTCATTACACCCGAGCAACGCCGAGCTATGCTGCTAGTATATATATATATATATATATATATATATTAGGTGCGATTGGTAAATTGTCGCAATTATTTTATTATTTCAAATATTCTTTAGGCTGAGTCTGAGCTCCAGGACCATGGATTAGTTTTAAATCTTTCATTACACCCGAGCAACGCCAGTCTATACTACTAGTCTTCTATGAAGCTGAGCTGAAAAGTTCCCGGCTCAATCTTTTGGCTCTTCCTTGGTCGTGATTTGATTGAGATTTCATTCAACACGTTTCATGTTACTGTTTCCTTTTTTTTTATATCTTCTCTTTTCTTTTCTTTTTTTTTAGTTATTATTTTTCCCACTTATACGAGGGGGTGCTGATAAGCCCGGCCCTGAAATCATTTGGCGTTTTATTATTTGGCTAGATTTTTGTCGAAAATTTTTCTTTTTCCTTTTCTTCTTCCCTTTTTATTTTTATCTTTTTACTTTTTTTTATGTTATTTTTCTTTTTCTTCTTACTTCTTTAGCCATTTTCTCTCTTTCCCTTATTAAGAAAAGCGTGCCTCAGGTGTGCGAACCCCTTTTCCTACTGAGATCGGATCAGCCTTTGTTGAAGCACCAGCAGGTCTTGGTGATATGTGTTCGGTGAGGTGCTGGGCGCGGCTGATAGTGGTTAAAAAAAAGGTGATTTTTACAAAATTTTCTATAAAAAAAATCCCCAGCAAATAAGGAAATATAACATTCGTTTGTGCTTTCATATAGCGCCTGGCTAGAAGTGGGTGACCGGGAAATGTCTGAGAAAGAAAAGAGCAGCAAAGAGACAACAAAGACGAGTACTTGAAACGAAAACAGCGTGAGGAAAGAAAACGAGATAAAATTACAAATTGTTAATAAATGTAGCAACTGAGAACAAAATCGCAGAATCCACGTCAAGACAAAGATTTCGCCTAATTTGGCTTCATCTGTAGGGTGTCAGGTTGGTGAGGTTTGAATAAAGAAAGATTCTTATTTTTTTTTTATTGGTTTGTTATTCATATCTTTTGCATATCTATATTTTTACTACATGTTTTAATAAAATACTTATCTCTCACATCTCGACATGTATAAAGCGAAATGTGCGGCAAAATCGCTTAACAACAAATAACATGAAAATAGTACAACCCTCTCAAAATATATATGGAAACTAAACTAAAAAAAAAAGAAAAAATACAAAAAATAACATTGAAAAATTAAGAAAAAAGTACTAGCTTATGACAAAACCTCAAACTGCGCTAATCATCGCCAAAAAGTGATGATCACCATCTGTCAATATCTGTGAAGGTATTGCAATTATTAACTCATTGCCCAACAGATAAAAGCGTTGGTTGAAGTAAACCAAAGAGCTGTGAGTTCAACACCTGACCACAGCAAGGAGAGATATAGAAAATGGAATTAGAACAATCGACTGGACGAAATTAAGCGATAGGTTCGAAATTTCAGTCACCTGAAGAGAGCCAGAGAGTGCTTTGGTCAAAACCTCGTTAATCTTGCAACAAAATGATGATAACAGTCCGAACATTGTAAATAGTGTAAATAACCATGATCAACTTTTCAAAACAAAATTAGCTAAACAAAAGGTCAGAGTTCATTTGTAACGGTAGACACGAAAATAAATTTTACAACGCTACCTACAACCACATAATAAACCATAATGTCATTATCTAAATATAAAAAACTTTATAAAACATTATAAAACAAAAGGGAATGTTTTATAATGTTTTGAAGAGTAAAAACATTATGAAACTTACAGTGGCTATTTTTCTGTATCGTAAAACAAAAAGTATGAGTTAGACACAAAGGATAATTCTATGTAGAGTAAAAAAAATCATTATAAAAAAACATAAAACAATACTCTGCAGCGTAAAACAAAACATTATAAAAGAAACACAAAAAACTTCTCTGAAGCATAAAACAAAATATTATACAAAACACAAAACTGTATAGCGTGAAACAAAACATTATAAAAGAAGCACAAAAACACTTCACTGAAGCATAAAACAAAATATCATAAAAAACACAAAACTGCATAGCGTAAAACAAAACATTATAAAAGAATCACAAAAACACTTCTCTGAAACATAAAACAAAATATTATAAAAACACAAAACTGTATAGCGTGAAACAAAACATTATAAAAGAAACACAAAAACACTTCTCTGAAGCATAAAACAAAATATTATAAAAAACACAAAACTGTATAGCGTGAAACAAAACATAATAAAAGAAACACAATAACACTTCTCTGAAGCATAAAACAAAATATTATAAAAACACAAAACTGTATAGCGTGAAACAAAACATTATAAAAGAAACACAAACGCACTTCTCTGAAACATAAACAAAATATTATAAAAACACAAAACTGTATAGCGTGAAACAAAACATTATAAAAGAAACACAAAAACACTTCTTTGAATCATAAAACAAAATATTATAAAAAACATAAAACTGTATAGCGTGAAACAAACCATTATAAAAGAAACACAAAAACACTTCTCTGAAGCATAAAACAAAGTATTATATAAAACACAAAACTGTATAGCGTGAAACAAAACATTATAAAAGAAACACAGAAACACTTCTCTGAAGCATAAAACAAAATATAAAAAACACAAAACTGTATAGCGTGAAACAAAACATTATAAAAGAAACACAAAAACACTTCTCTGAAGCACAAAACAATATTTTATTAAAAATACAAAACTGTATAGCGTGAAACAAAACATTATAAAAGAAACACAAAAACACTTCTCTGAAGCATAAAACAAAATATTATAAAAAACACAAAACTGTATAGATTGAAACAAAACATTATAAAAGAAACACAAAAACACTTCTCTGGAGCATAAAAGAATTTATATTATAATATCACCCCGAGCAAGGCGGTAACGCCACTGATGTGCAGTGGGATACATAAGAGTAAAAGCACTAAATAGAAGAGAGTAAAGATAAGGACAAACCATTTAGAAAGGAGCAAGAAAAGGGAGGGACACAGGTGTGATGACAGTTGCAAAGGTGGAGAAAAAGAAAAGGATATACAGGGTGGTGAGGAAAGAACTAGGGTTAAGTACATAAGAGATGAGTATTGACCTTGCATTTAAATTCCTGGAGGTTGTAGTCGTCAGGAAAGCAAGAATATGGAAGCGAGTTCCACAGGCAGGAATTGCGAGAATAGAAGCTGCAGAAGTAGAACTGTCGACTGCATTTGATTGATCTAACTGCGAATGGGTGAGACTCAGTTGCCAGTCTGGTTGCACGAGTAAACACCTGTTGCAGAGGCACCAGTGATTTAAGTTCGTTAGAGCAGAAGCCATGAAAGTATTTATAGAACAGACAAAGGGAAGCCACATCCCGTTGGTGGGAAAGTGGCTGTAGTCGAGCCGCCAAATCGGTACCTATCACATTACTGATTCTCCTTTGGAGCCTGTCAAGAACACCGAGGTGAACAGCGGGGGAACCCGACCATATATGGCAGCAGTACTCCATGCACGGACGAATAAATATTATAAAAAAAACAAAAAAATACTTCTGTATAGCGTAAAACAAAACATTATAAAAGAAACACAAAAACCCTTCTCTGAAGTTGTGCTTGATCGTCCTACTTTTTTTTTTAATGCTGTTACAGTGTAAACATGGCCGCTCCACTAGCAGTGAGTATCGAAGAAGAGGAACAATGATCAGCGATCCGATTTCTATATATGAACTTTTATATGGAACTGTACTTAGATATGAACGGATGTTCGTTGTGGTGCAGTTGATATCGGCTCGGAACGAGAAATCGGTGAGCCAAGTTCGAATTCCAGTTGAATTCATTACATTCACTTACGCGCAAATAACCTTGGGAAAAGTATTAATTCGTCTCTTCCATCCAGTTATGGGTTAAATAACAGGACAAATTGGGTTCTATAGCCTTGGCTGGCAGTCAGTCTACAGCAGAAAGCAATGACAACCTAATTTGGGATAATCTTCTGCCCAGTTAGTCATGTCTCTTTCGAGAGTTTATCGCCCAAGCATGTTTCACTTATGGCACTTAACTGACTGACTTAAATATGACTAAATGGTTGGGAACTCCAGGACTGATGTCAGTGCCGCTTAAGCATTTTTCTACTTCTTCAATGTGCGTGTCCCTTCAGTAAAGTAAGCTGGATCAAACACTGGTTTTTCCTAAAAAGGAGGACGCAGGTTCGATCTCTGCGCGAGAGCACATTTTATTTATTATGATTTCTTGAATATACAAACGGGTAGATGTAACACACAATGTTTAAAATAAATATAGGGTGTCTGTTTAAAATACGAGTATCCACTATAATAAAAAAAATCTCGGAATTGAAATAAATTTATTCATTCTTTCAAAATAAAAATGTCTAATAAAAAGAAACTTCAAGAAAAATTTGTCTACATTTCTGAGATGAGGTATTTATATTATTTACATTGTTCGGACTGTTGTCCTCATCTTTATTGCCATGCTTACGACGTTTCGGCCGTTGTACGCTTTGTCTATTATACTTCTGAGATGAGGTAGTATTTACATTATTTACATTGTTCGGACTGTTGTCCTCATCTTTATTGCCATATTCACGACGTTTCGACCGTTGTACGCTTTGTCTATTATACTTCTGAGATGAGGCAGAATTTACATTATTTACATTGTTCGGACTGTTTTCCTCATCTCTATTGTCATATTCATAACATTTCGGCCATTATACAATCCAACCTTCTTCAGATGCGTGGAATTTTGGACTGAACCCTTTTTTTCGATTACTGAGGTATTTTGTTCTCGTCCCGTGAGTCATGGTATTTCCGGGTGTCTCAGTTACCTCTATTTGACTCATATACTGATGTAATCAAGGACACAGGGCCCAGTGGATAGAAACATTCACCGTATTTATTAAATGACCCTTATTTATTGAATTTTTCGTAATAAGGACTTCTACGAGAGACATTCAATAAATAAGGTGAATTGTTCGGTATAAAGACTTCTACGAGGGTCATTCAATAAATAAGATGAATTTTTCAGTATAAGGGCATCTACGAGGGTCATTCAATAAAAAGGTGAATTTTTCGGTGTAAGGACTTCTACGTGGGTCATTCAATAAATAAGGTGAATTTTTCGGTGTAAGGACTTCTACGTGGGTCATGCAATAAATAAGGTGAATTGTTCGGTATAAGGACTTCTACGTGGGTCATTCAATAAATAAGGTGAGTTTTTCGGTACAACGACTTCTACGAGGGTCATTCAATAAATCTGGTGAATTTTTCGGTATAAGGACTTCTACGAGGGTCATTTAATAAATAAGGTGAATTTTACGGTATAAGGACTTCTACGAGGGTCATTCAATAAATCAGGTGAATTTTTCGGTATAAGGACTCCTTTGAGAGTCATTTAATAAGTAAGGTGGATTTTTCGGTATAAGGACTTCTACGAGGGTCATTTAATAAATAAGGTGAATTTTTCGGTATAAGGACTTCTACGAGGGTCATTCAATAAATCAGGTGAATTTTTCGGTATAAGGACTTCTATGAGGGTCATTTAATAAGTAAGGTGAATTTTTCGGTCTAAGCACTTCTACGAGAGACATTCAATAAATAAGGTGAATTTTTATGGTATGAGGATATCTACGAGGGTCATTCAATAAATCAGGTGAATTTTTCGGTATAAGCACTTCTACGAGAGACATTCAATAAATAAGATGAATTTTTCCGTATAAGGACTTCTACGAGGCTCATTCAATAAATAAGGTGAATTTTTCAGTAAAAGGACTTCTAAGACAGATAGAATCTTACTTTTTTTTATTTTTCAACGTAGTCTCCCCGCAGTATAACACACCTTTTCCATCTGTTCAGAAGCTTCCGTATTCCCTCAGCCTATTTTAAGTAATACACATATTTATGTCTTTGTTGTTTCCGTTCCTTATATTATGGCCGCTACTGTAGTTTGGTGAGATGATTTAAAGATATTTTTTCAATATTACTTCGGTGCAAAAATCGAACGCATTTTCGGTCTGCAGAATGGCGACGCGTTTACCGGGACAAATTGCTATTCATACAACCCAGTTTTAA
Organism: Ascarosepion bandense; assembly: GCA_037127315.1. Lineage (NCBI taxonomy): Eukaryota > Metazoa > Mollusca > Cephalopoda > Sepiida > Sepiidae > Ascarosepion > Ascarosepion bandense. The sequence continues at coordinate 504,401 of JBBBDQ010001730.1, forward strand.
TTCCCGTATATAATACGCACTACTAAATTTTATGTTTTATAATATGAAAAAATATAGATATTTTACAAAAAACATGCTGTATTTTCTGCAGTTAAATAATGGAGTATGTCAAAAATTATCCGACCTTTCGCTATAACATATATTTGTGGTCCTGAGTATGACCATAAACTGCATCCAGCAGCAAGGCTTCTGATTGGGAGATTGTGAGGGGCATGGAACCACCTCTTAATTGTTGTTGTTCCCAGGTCCACCCTGACCCGGAGTGGTAGCACCTGCTAGGGTCCCAGCTATAGGTAAATAGTTGCCCCCCAAATCAGGGTGAAAATATATAACCAACAAAACTTTTTTGAAAATAATCTGAACCAAAAATCATTGGTTATGACCTTAAAATGATCCGATAAGGATTGATAGGTCGTTAAACCTCGAAACAAACAAACAATCAAACAAAATAACATTTATTTGATTTGACACATTGCCTTCTGCTCATCCGCGCTTATATTTGGTAGTATTCTGGTCAGTCAAACAAATCATTATAAAAAAACATAAAACATTTCTCTGCAGCGGAGAACAAAATATTATAAAAGAAACACAAAAACACTTCTCTGAAGCATAAAACAATTTATTATTAAAAACATAAAACTACTTTTGTGTAGCGTAAAACAAGACATTATAAAAGAAACATAAAATCACGTCAGTGAAGCATAAAACAAAACATTATAAAAGAAACACAAAAATATTTCTCTGAAGCATAAAACTATTTATTATTAAAAAGCACAAAACTACTTCTGTGTATCGTAAAACAAGAACTTATAACAGAAACACAAAAACACGTCTGTGAAGCGTAAAACAAAACATTATATAAGAAACACAAAATACTTCTCTGAAGTATAAAACTATTTATTATTAAAAAAACACAAAACTACTTCTGTGTAGCGTAAAAGAAGACATTATAAAAGAAACACAAAAACACGTCTGTGAAGCATAAAACAAAATATTATAAAAGAAACACAAAAATACTTCTGTGTAGCATAAAACAAAACATTATAAAAGAAGCACAAAAACACTTCTCTGAAGCATAAAACAAGGTATTATTTAAAAAAACACAAAAATGCTTCTGTGTAGCGTAAATAAAACATTATGAAAGAAACACAAAAACATTTCTCTAAAGCATAAAACAGGGTATTATAAAAAAATACAAAACTACTCTCATAAGTCATGGTCATTCTGGATGTTTCACTTACATCTATTTGACTCAAATTCTGATGTCATCAATGACACGTGGCCCAGTGGTTAAAAACGTTGGTTCGATCCAAAGAATTGTGAGTTCAATACCTGCTGACAGTAGTCTTGTCTCGTCTCCGTTTCGTACCTCCGGATATGGTTTTAATAGCAGAAGAGTTTGTGTTCTATAGTCTTGGTTGGTAACCAGTCTACAACAGAAATTAATGGCAATTTACTGTGGGGAAATTTTCTACTCGACCAAGCGTGTATCACTGAACTGACTGATGGCGAAAATGCGGATGATTTTTTTTTTTTTTTTTACTTACGCTCGTACTTGTAAAATCAGGAGTTCAAAAGCCGAATAAATATTTATTAAAGTCGATCCGGCATCAGTATCCAGCACGGCTTTAAATCTACCTTCATGTCTAGTTGCCGGGGTCTTTCCTGGTTTCCTGGTGGGAATCTCATTGCCCCATGAAGTACGTCTTTACCATAGAACCCCATAACCCAGGAGCTCTTCTCATTGGTAAGTGGCCTTTTGATTTTCACCGTCCTTTTGTTCCGGTCTTTTCTTGATGTCTTTAAACATCGGTTGAGGAAGGGCGGTGATAAAAGGAGCGGTATCCTTTTGATAGGCATGGCTTTATTTCTTTCTCGTTTCTTCAGTCTCTCTCTCTCTCTCTTTCACTCTCTCTCTTTCTCTTTCTCTCTCTCTCACTCTCTCATTCATTCATTCTTTCTTTCTTTATTTCTTTCTATCAATTGCTTTCCCACTTTTTCCCAACTATTTCTTTCTTACTCTCTTCTTTCTTTCTTTCTTTCTTTCTTTCTTTCTTTCTTTCTGTCTGTCTTAGTCTGCTCATATCTATCTATCTATCTATCTATCTATCTATCTATCTATCTTGTTTCCCACTTTTCCACTCTCTCTCTCTCTCTCTTTCTCTCTCCTTTTTTCCCATTGTTATTTGCGTTATGTTTAATTAAATCTTTTCCACCATACTTGCTTTTTGCTTTCATTTTCTCATAGATAGATAGATAAATAGATAGATAAGAACAGACGAAGGATAGATAGATAGATAGATAGATAGATAGATAGATAGATAGATAGATAGATAGATAGATAGATAGATTGTGATGTATATAATCACAATATCTAGATATACAGATAGATATTAACAGATTGTGTTATATATATATATAATCACAATAGATAGATAGATAGATAGATAGATAGATAGATAGATAGATAGATAGATAGATAGATGTTTTCCAGTTTCTATTGACATAAAATAACGGGCGCACTACGTTTGCTTTTTTCACTTATTTTTCTCTCTCTAGCTCTCTCGTTTTCTCTCTCTTTCTCTCTGTCTCTCTGTCTCTCTCTTTTGCTGGCTCTCTTTCTCTATCCCCCATACACACGCACACACCTACACATGCATGCATTAGGGACCAGAACTACCGCTGAATTCTCAAAGACGACACATATCGCACACACACTTCACCCTCCTTTTCTCTCTTAAAATACAAACTTACAATTATTTTTTTAAAATAAATTTAATTAAAATCTTCCAGTCCTTATCCAATATCATGGGGTTTCACATCATCAAAGAAGTCTTGTAAAATATTCATTCAATTTAGAAAATAATCACAGTTAAAACAAACAAAATAACTTGACCTTTCTTCCCGATAACTATTTTTGGGGGGTTTTTTATTTGTTTTAATGTTGTCTTTTTTATCGTTTTCTTTAAGAAAATTAAAAAAAAAATGTACTCCTCAAGACGAAAAATAATATAAAGGACGTTTGTGAAAATTATGGAAAGGTTTCATAAAATACTTGTCGAAAGCAGGTGCATATTGTTGAAAGCAAAGTTCCCAACAGAGTCCTTCATCAGAAACATTTGTCGGAGTCATTTAATGATAAGTGAGGCTGTGTGAAACTCGAAAGATGGAAAAAACATATTTGAAGAACCGAAAGAGAATGAAGATAATAAATAACAGACAAAAAAAAAAGGAAAAAAAAAGAATAAGTTTGTATCATTTGATTCTTATCGTCTTTGTTTATTTGACTCCTTTTTTCATTTTCTTTCTTTCTTTCTTTCTTTTTTTATACATTTATTTATTTATTTATAATAAATAATTTATTTATTTCACTCCTATTTTATAAATTCAATTCTTTATTTCTTTCCTTCTTTATTTCTTTCTTTCACTCCCTTTTCTTTCATTCATTCTTTCGTTGTTTCTTTCTTTATTTCATTTTTCATAACTTTTTCTTGCATTCTCTCTTTCTTTCCTTCTGTATTTCTTTCTTCATCGTTCTTTTTTAATTCTTCTTTCACTTCTTTTTCTGTTTTCATTCTTTCTTTCTTTCTTGTTCTTTCTTGCTTTCTTTCCTTTCTTATTTATTTCTTTCCTCCTCTTTCTTTCATTCATTTTCCTTCCCTATTTCTTTCACTCCTATTTCTTTCATTCATTCTTTCTTTTTCCTTCCTAATTTCTTTCTTTCACTCCTATTTCTTTCTTTCATTTATTCATTTTTTATTTATTCATTTCTTACACTTCTCTTCTTTTCATTCATTCTTTTTCTTACTTATTTCTTTCTTTTACTTCGTTCCTATAATTCATTCTTTCTTTCTTTCCTTCCTTATTTCTTTCTTTCATTCATTCATTCTTACTTTCCTTCTTTTTTCTTTCTTTTACTCTTCCCTCTTTCATTCATTCATTCATTCATTCTTTATTTCTTTTCTTTAGCTCTTCTCTCTTTCATTCATTAATTCTTTCTTTCCTTCTTTATTTATTTCCCTCCTATTTTTTAAATACATTCTTTCTATTTTTCCTAATTTATTTCTTTCACTCCATTTTCTTTCATTCAATCTTTTGGTCCTTTTTTCCTTATTTTTTTCACTCCACTTTTTTCTTTCATTCTTTCTTTCCTTCTTTATTTCTTTCACTCTTTTTCTTTCTTTAATTAATTTTTTCGTTCTTTCTTAGGCTTAAGGCCATATCACGTTTAAACTCCGGTTCCCTTACGTTCAGTCTTGTCAATATCTAGACAGGTGATCGCTTGAAAATATAGCAGTTTTAATTTTAGGTGTGCAGCTGGTGTAATGGATAACAGCTCCGGATTGGAAATCTGAGAACTAAGTTTCAATTCCAGTCGGGTTTGTTATATTCACATACGCGCAAATATCTTTGGAAAAAGCATGAATACACCTCCCTCCCAGCTATGCGTAACTTAGAAAAACTTATATCAGTAAATCTTTATAATCTCAACAAAAAAAAAATCTAAAAATATTTTCTGGTTTTAAATAACCTGCAAAAGGTTGATAAGCAGTCAAAAACAAATCAGTCAATCAAATTCCTTCTTTCTTTAATTCCATTTACTTTTTTTTAATTTTATTTTCTGTATTACTTTATTCCCTTTTTCTTGTTCTTTTCTTTGGATGTGCGTTGTAGTGCAGTGGATATTCACTACCATATAGGACAACTGATATTACGTAAAAATTAGGTACTCTTTTCTTTTTTTTTCTATTACTTCAAATCTCTTCTTCATCTGTGGAGAGATTGTTCAGCATTCACTATCATATAGGACAACTGATATTACGTAACAATTCGGTACTCTTTTCTTTTTTTTCTATTACTTCAAATCTCCTCTTCATCTGTGGAGAGATTGTTCAGCATTCACTATCATATAGGACAACTGATATTACGTAACAATTCGGTACTCTTTTCTTTTTTTTCTATTACTTCAAATCTCCTCTTCATCAGTGGAGAGATTGTTCAGCATTCACTATCATATAGGACAACTGATATTACGTAACAATTAGGTACTCTTTTCTTTTTTTTTTCTATTACTTCAAATCTCCTCTTCATCTGTGGAGAGATTGTTCAGCATTCACTATCATATAGGACAACTGATATTACGTAACAATTCGGTACTCTTTTCTTTTTTTTCTATTACTTCAAATCTCCTCTTCATCTGTGGAGAGATTGTTCAGCATTCACTATCATATAGGACAACTGATATTGCGTAACAATTCGGTACTCTTTTCTTTTTTTCTATTACTTCAAATCTCCTCTTCATCAGTGGAGAGATTGTTCAGCATTCACTATCATATAGGACAACTGATATTACGTAACAATTCGGTACTCTTTTCTTTTTTTTTTCTATTACTTCAAATCTCCTCTTCATCTGTGGAGAGATTGTTCAGCATTCACTATCATATAGGACAACTGATATTACGTAACAATTCGGTACTCTTTTCTTTTTTTTCTATTACCTCAAATCTCCTCTTCATCTGTGGAGAGATTGTTCAGCATTCACTATCATATAGGACAACTGATATTACGTAACAATTAGGTACTCTTTTCTTTTTTTTTCCTATTACTTCAAATCTCCTCTTCATCTGTGGAGAGATTGTTCAGCATTCACTATCATATAGGACAACTGATATTACGTAACAATTAGGTACTCTTTTCTTTTTTTTTTTCTATTACTTCAAATCTCCTCTTCATCTGTGGAGAGATTGTTCAGCATTCACTATCATATAGGACAACTGATATTACGTAACAATTCGGTACTCTTTTCTTTTTTTTTCTATTACCTCAAATCTCCTCTTCATCTGTGGAGAGATTGTTCAGCATTCACTATCATATAGGACAACTGATATTACGTAACAATTAGGTACTCTTTTCTTTTTTTTTTCCTATTACTTCAAATCTCCTCTTCATCTGTGGAGAGATTGTTCAGCATTCACTATCATATAGGACAACTGATATTACGTAACAATTAGGTACTCTTTTCTTTTTTTTTCTATTACTTCAAATCTCCTCTTCATCTGTGGAGAGATTGTTCAGCATTCACTATCATATAGGACAACTGATAATACGTAACAATTAGGTACTCTTTTCTTTTTTTTTTCTATTACTTCAAATCTCCTCTTCATCTGTGGAGAGATTGTTCAGCATTCACTATCATATAGGACAACTGATATTACGTAACAATTAGGTACTCTTTTCTTTTTTTTTCTATTACTTCAAATCTCCTCTTCATCTGTGGAGAGATTGTTCAGCATTCACTATCATATCGGACAACTGATATTACGTAACAGTTCAGTATAATTTTCTTTCTTTTTAAAGAACTTTTCGTGTTACACATTACTTTCGGAATATTTCGTTAGCTTTTTGTCCTTTGTTAAAATAATATCCAACTATTTAAATTGTTTTAATTATTTCATTTTATCATCTCCATTATGTCATTTGCTTGTTAGATTCATTTTTTTTGCTGACAACAATGCATTCCTTTTTCTTGTAATTGATATTTAGTCCTTTCTTCTGTCTTTCTTTCATTACCTGCTGTAGAAATTCATATAGATTCCTTTCTGTGTTTGCTATCAGCACTGTATCAGCTGCATTTTTTATGTTGTTGAGGATGTGGCCGGTAATATTGAATCCTGGTAGAACTTCTAATTCTCTCAGAATCACCTTACGGTATGGGTTGAATAAGTCCGGCGAGAAGATACCTCCTGGTCTTACAGTTTTTCTATGTTTGTATATTTAATAAAACCATTTTATGCTGTCAGTATATGTTCAGGAATATTCTAATCAGTTAGTCAGTTAAGTGTCATACGTAATACACGCTTAGGGTGATCATGTCTCGAAAGAGACATGACTGACTGGGCAGAAGATTATCCCGCAGTGGGTTGCCATTGTTTTCTGCGATAGACTGGTGAATTATATTATTATATTAATAAGTAGTAATTAGTGGGGGATCAGTTTATTACTTCATAACAATAGAAAACCGATCACCCACGTTATGCCCAGTAGAAGCCTTAATCATGTTTCTATTATATTCAGTCAGACAGTTAAGTGCCACACGTGATACACACTTGGGCGATCATGTCTCGAAACAGACATGACTGACTGGGCAGAAGATTATCCCGCAGTAGGTTGCCATTGCTTTCTGCGGTAGACGGGTGAATTATATTATTATATTAATAAGTAGTAATTATTGGGGGATCAGTTTATTACTTCATAACAATAGAAAACCGATCACCCACTTTATGCCCAGTAGAAGCCTTAATCATGTTTCTATTATATTCAGTCAGTCAGTTAAGTGCCATACGTGATACACGTTTGGGTGATCATGTCTCGAAAGTGACATGACTAACTGGGCAGAAGGCTTTTTCCCCAGTAGTTTACCATTACTTTCTGCTGTAGACTGGTTGGCAACCAAGGCTATAGAACCTAATCTGTCCTGCTCGTTAATCCATAGCTGGAGGAAGAAGAGACGGATTCGTAACTTTCCCAATGGTTTTTGCGTATATGTGGATGCAACTAATAGAAATGGAATTCGAACTCGGCTCTCCGATTTCCCATTCCGAGTCGATATCCATAACACCACGACACACATAATATCATTTCTAAATTTGTCAAGGCTAACGATCAGAAAGCAGTATAAGATGCGATTGGAAAAAGAAAATTGTTAAAAAATAGTGACTAGAGAACTTCGTTCATATTCTTAAACAGCCTCATCAGGTGTAAACTTTCGTCGGGATTTTATGGCATCCAACTCATTCGGAAATAGATAAACACTCTTCTATATACAATATTTTTTGTATTTTAGCTCACTGATTTAAAAAAAAAAATGGCGGATGTTCGTTGTGGTGTAGTATATATCGCCTCGGAACGACAAATCGGGGAGCCGAGTTCGAATTCCAGTTGAATTCATACGCACAATTACTCTTAGGAAAGGTATCAATCCGTCTCTCCCTTCCAGTTATGCGTTAAATAATAATAGAACAAATTGGGTTCTATAGCTTTGGCTGGCAACCAGCCTACCGCAGAAAGCAATGGCAATCTACTGCGGGATAATCTTCTGCCCAGTCAGTTATGTCTCTTTCGAGACATGATCGCCCACGCGTGTATCACGTATGGCACTTAACTGACTGACTGAATATAATAGTTAGAAACATGATTAAGGCTTCTAGTGGGCATAAAGTGGGGGATCGGTTTTCTATTGTTATGAAATGGTAAACTGATCCGCCACTAATTACTACTTAATAATATAATACAATCTTCTTTCTTCCAGTTATGGGTTAAATAACAGGACAGATTGGGTTCTATAGAATAAGGCCGGCAACCAGTCTACCGCAGAAAGCAATGGCAACCTACTGTGGGATAATCTTCTGCCCAGTCAGCCATATCACTTTCGAGATATGATCGCCCAAAGCGTGTATCACGCATGGCACTTAACTGACTGATTAAAAATGGCTTCAAACGAATGAATCCTTTCGGTCTTAAAGAAGACATCAGTTAATGACTTCTAACAGCAGTAAGATTGTAGCCACCAATAATAAATATTGGTATGGACATTGACCTCGTCTCCGCATGGAGACGTGATGTGACACAAGATTGAATTTATGGTGTGGAACCCAAGTGCATTCGCCCTGGCCAGCGTCAAAAATTGCCCAGCTCCCGTAACCGTTTGTTCCGCAGGCCTGGTTAGCGACCGCTGATCTCACCTTTTAGTTCAATACAGTGGTGCAGCCGCAGTTATTTTTCTCATCTGCGTATCTCTCCTTGGACAAAAACAAAACTGAACCGCACTCTACCCGACGACAAAGAAACCACCCAGAGACGCCCGGCACATAAATTCGGGTATGACTTCACAATTCTCACAAAATCGTCTCAATGCAAAGTTTAAATAAAGATACCCGTTCTTGAGTAATGAAAATCCTTTTCGTCATATCTTTTAAAAGTTTCTGGCTTTCGGCTATATCACGTTGAAACAGAAGTTAAGCAACGCCAAGCCTGGCCAATATCTAGATGGGTGACTGCCTGGGAATACCAAGTGGTGTAAAGAATAATGGCTCCGAAATATCAATCGGCGAGTTGAATATCCAATTCCACTTAAGTTCGTTGTATTCACTTACATGCAAATACCGTTGGAAAAGGCAAGATAACACCCCCACTCAGCTAGATGATTCTCAAATTTCGACAGTGAATGACCCATAAGGAGTTGATATGTTGTTGAAGAATCAATTTAAATCAAATCCCGTGACAATTCTTCGTCGGATCTTGTAGACTGGCGCTACAACACAATCGCAAGTATCTCTAGCAATTAACAAAGACCACTCCGATCGAAAATTTCCAATAGCAGCGACAACTAAAATGGGTAGCTCGTGTAACGTGAAGAGAATATCCTTTCTACTATAATAAAAACACTTGTAATGAATTGAGTTCTATCGGTGACTGGTGTGTGTATGCACCGTATATATATAACATGCTAAATTTTCCCTTCTAACATTTCATGCGCCTATGGCTTAGAGAGTAGGGACATCGACTGATAACAAATCAGTCTAGTTTCTGATCCCGGCCGGAAGCAAGTGGGTGTCTACTCACACTGATGAGCTGTGATACAGCAAAACAGGCTTCTATGTGGATGACTAATATATTAGGTTATCCCAAAAGTTGTAAACACTTTTTCTTTTCTTTTTTTTTTAATCATTTCACCCCGAGCAAGGCGGAAACGCCACTGATGTGCTGGGGGCTACATAAATGTAAAAAGATTAATTAGAAAAGAGTGAGGAGTACAAACTAGTTAGAAAAGAAAAATAGAAAGTTGAGAAAGCAGGTGCGATGACAGATACATAGGTGGAGAGAAAGGGAAGGTTATACAGGGGAGGGGAGAGAGCTAGAGGCCAGTGGTTAGTAGATGAGTATTGACTTTGCATTTAAATTTCTGGAGGTTGTAGCTGTCAGGAAAGCAAGAATACGGGAGCGAGTTTCACAGGCGGGAAGTGCGAGTGAAGAAGCTGCAGGAGTAGAACTGTAGTCTGCATTTGGCTAACCTGACTGTGAATGGGTGGGACCCAGTTGCCAGTCTGGTTGCACGAGTAAACACCTGCTGAGGAGGCACCAGTGACTTAAGTTCGTCTGAGCAGAAGCCATGAAAGTATTTATAGAACAGACAAAGGGAGGCCACATTTCGACGATGGGAGAGTGGCTGCAGTCGAGCCGCCAGATCAGTACCTATCACATTACAGACTCTCCTTTGGAGCCTGTCAAGAACACCGAGAACGGCAGGGGCACCTGACCATAAATGGTAGCAGTACTCCCTGCACGGACGGATGGTTGACTTGTATATATGCAGGATGGATTCAGGTGGAAAAAAACATCCTAGATCGACATAGTGACCCAACCTTCTTAGCAGTAGATTTTGCTATGGATTCAATATAGTGGTTCCATTTGAGGTCTGAGGACAGGGTAAGTCCGAGGAGGCGTCGTGTATTACTCTCCGGGAGAATCACTTGCGAAAAATTGAATTTTTATGCAATTTTGCGTTTATATTGTCAAAGTGATCTTCATCTTTGTATTCCAGATGGCAGTTGATAAAATTGAGCTGGGAGTTTTGATTCGTTACTACTGAAAGCGAGGTCTTTTCAACCAGAAAAGCTGCAGGAGAGATTTGTGCTGTCGAAAGTGAAGGAACAGTTGCATATGCGGCGATCTCAAAGTGGTACAAGCGTTTCGATTCTGGCGGCATGAGTCTTGAAGATAAGGCATGTTCGGGACAGCCGTTAAAGTTAAATGATGGAGACTTTCAAACCGGGTTGGACATTGCGCCTTCATCGAGCACTCGAGAATTGGCTGATGAGCTTGGAGTTGGCAAATCGACAATTCACCGACATTTGAAGCAACTTGATTTTGTTCACAAAAATCCGCGCCAACATCCGCACGAACTCACGGAAGCACAAGCCAACAGACGAGTTGAAATTTGCCGTCACTTGCTCAGTTATCCATTGGACGAGCGTTTTTGGAAGCGCATTGTGACATCCGACGAGAAATGGGTCTATCTGGTCCAGCACAATCAAGACAAGCGATGGGTTCAGAAAGAGCAAGACACACCGTCGGTTCCAAACTTCTCATAACTTTCCTCCTATGTAACCCCCTGCAAAACAGTGGCAGTAAAATGCCTTGCTCGGGGAGATATGATTATAAAAAAAAGATCTATCTATCTATCTATCTATCTATCTATCTATCTATCTATCTATAAATGTAAAGTCAATAGTCATCTCCCATCTCACTAACCTGCATCCTCTCTCTCATGCTCCTTTCTCCGTTCATTCCACTCTCATCAATATCCTCATCCTTCTCTTACCTACTTCCTGACACCCCCTATAACCTGTCATTCTTTCTAATAACTTTCCTCCTCTGTAACCACCTGCAAAACAGTGGCAGTAAAATGCCTTGTTTGGGGCGATATGATTAGAAAAAATACATAGGTAGATGGATATAAATACAGATGTGAAGAAATTGATATAGATAAATAGATGCATAGACATGCAGACATGGAATAGACTGTGATATATATATATATATATATATATATATGAATAGACTAAGATAATTCTTCTCGTTGTAATCTTCTGAGATAGAGATCTGAAGAATTCGATATGGTACAGTGCACGAAAAAGCACACTTCCACATTATATATATATATATATATATATATATATATATATATATATATATAAAGAGCAAGAGAGACACAGAGAGAGAGAGAGAGTGAGTATGATTCTTGTCATTCTGTTCGGCACTCAAAGATGCACTAAATTCACCCCGTGTCAATTTCAGTCAGCCTTGTCCTCCTGATTCCTGGACCTGATAACATTCTGTCGGCCTCTTGGGAAGATCCGATCACTTACAACTTTTCGTGCAAAACTTAAAAACGTAAAAAGCCCCCCACCAACCTGCGCAAAACACGAGAAAAATAAATCGAAGTCCATAGGCAATATTCTCGTAACACTGGGTGCGAACGAGTGACGTATCGTCACCAGAAAATCAGTTTTTTAATCAAGAGACACGCACGCATAAGCCGACCAGGAGCACAAAACAGATAGCGCAGGATCTCAAGTGTTAGTGGCAAAACGAATGGTGAGAATATCCGTTTCCATACAGAAAACATGCGACATTTGTTAATTAAAAATATACCGTTACTATTGGTTGTAATTTATAAAACCTTTCTGTTAAAATAAACGTTTTTCAGAAAAAACAATTTTAATCAATTTTAACAAGTCTAATCTTACCGCTTTTTTACGTACTGATGGGGTTTCCTACCTGGCCTTTTGTTTAAGGTAGTGCTGAAAGCGAACATGTTTATTAGTTTAACGAGTCGGACCGTGTCGTCAAAAAAGACGGTAAAATATTTATATCGATATGCAACATATGTATTGATGTACATACACCCTCCTTGAGTGTAAGAGGAGGGATATATATATATATATATATATATATATATATATATATATATATAAACTTATTTATAAATGGAACATTGTTTCTGTGTGTATATATGTATGTGTCTCTGTGTGTGTGTGGTGTGTGTGTCCGTTACCTATAGACTCCGAAACGGCTGAATCGATTTTCTTGAAAATTTATACAGTTGTACTATAAGCGTCTGTGAATGTTCTTAGCTAGTTTTTGTGTCGAGGTACTCCTGATAAATATCGAAAATCGATAATCGAAAAAATCGGGTTATAGAAGGAGTGGTCCGATTTTAATCAAATTTGATACACTCATAGACAAAGACATAAGAAACGATATTCAGAAGTTTGAAGGCTGCACTTCTTACAATAGTGCAGAAAATCGATAATATATATATATATATATATATATATATATATATATATATATATATATATATAAGGCAAGATGTTTGTGTATGTGTGTGTGTTTATCTGTCTGTATGTCCTTTATACAAATCCACAATTTTTATCCGATTCTCACCAAACTTCACACAAATATTCTTAAGGCTGAGTCTGAGCTCCAGGACCATGGATTAGTTTTAAAGCTTTTATTACACCTGACCAACGCCGGGCTATACTGCTAGTTTTTACATAAAAAATCCTTTGTTCATTTCTCTTAATAATAGCATTTTGACTATAAACTTTTGTTTTTAATACGTTTGTGGCATTTTTTTCATCATAGTATGCTAATTTTTTAGCGAATCTTTGGAGGTACGTATTTTTAATTGACTTTCTTCTCATTCGCAGCAAAAATTATGTCAGCTTATTTTAAACGTACCTCCACCCTCACAAAATCACAAGTAGAGAAATTCAAAATGTAGTAACGCTAAGTTTTTGAAAGTAGCTCAGTCTGAAAGATCTGCCTCTCGTAACGAAAACAATTCAATCACGGATTGCAAAAATGCAGGATCTGTGTATAACTCTGTTGTAAGAGAGAAGTGATCACTCACTTAATACACACTTTGTTATTAAAGTATGGATGATCTTTAAGCAGGATTGTCAGAGTCGAGAACTATATAGAAGTTACTATGACAGAAAGTGGGGAATCTATTCATGATTTAGATATAAATAAAAAGCAACCTCTAAATTTATATTCGTTATTTTGTTAATCAAGTATTGATGGACGACAATTTGATCTGCCACATAGCTGATAAATATATATATTTTTTAATCATCTCCCCCCCCCCCCCAAGCAAGGCATTTTATTGCCACTGTTGCGCAGGAGGTTACATAGGGGAAAGTGATGAGAAAGAGGGGTAGGTTATAGGGGATGTCAGGAGGAGGGCAATAGACCGATGAGAATACCGAGGATGGGGGTGGAATAGATTAAAAAAAAGCTTGAGAGAATGGATGCGAGTTAGTGTGATAGGAGATGTCTATTGACCTTACATTTAAATTCCTGGAGATTGTAGCTGTAGGGGAAGCAAGTATACGGAAGGGAATTCCACAGGCGGGAAGCGCGAGAAAATGATGAGAAAGAGGAATAGTTATAGGGAATGTCAGGAGGAGGGTAATAGACGGATGTGAATACCGGTATAATGAGGGTGCAGTAGATAAAAAGAGCTTGAGTGAATGAATGCGAGTTATGGAGATAGGAGACGTTCCTTGACCTTATATTTAAATTCATGGAGATTGTAGCTGTCGGGGAAGCAAGCATATGGAAGGGAATTCCACTGGTGGGAAGTGCGTGAAAAGAAGCTGTTAGAGTAGAAATTACTGTTATATTTTATCGGTTTCATTGTAAAAGAGTGGGACCTAGTTGTTAATCTCGTAGCTCGTGTAAATTCATAATTAGAGGGCACCAGTGATCTAAGTTCATTGGAGTAGAAACCGTGGAAAGTATTTATAGAATAGGCACAAGGAAGCCACGTCACGCCGGTGAGCCAGCGACTGTAGCCGAGTTGGTATCGATCGCATTACAGATTCTCTGTTGGATTTTGTCAATAACTCCGAGGACAAGTGTGACGAAAATTATGGCATCTATTTTACCTTGGTCGTAATAGAGACGTGGCCCCTCATTTAATATATACTAGCATCATAGCCCGGCGTTGCCCGTGTAACTCAAAACATTTTAGTAGTAGGAGAAGATGCCAATGAGAGGAGTAGATGGAAATCATTTATTGAAAGTTGGAAAGAAGAGCTGAGGTTCTTAGTAACCATTTTCAGCATTAAGAAGAATACATTGAATGTATGTTGCTGTAGTATTCGAACGGAGTATAAAGTGTAGTTTTAGTGCCGGTCATACTTTTGTCTCCTTCTAAGGGGGTAGGTGTTTTGTTTCAAAATTACTGGGAAAAATATTCACATTTTTTGTTGAGCAAATGAATTTTTAAAACGTCGGAATAAAAATTAAATATAAAGGCTCATTTTTTTAAATAAAATAATATTTTAGTTGCGTTTGACACGTGCGATTTGATTTCTGTGACGTAATTTAGCAACCGTCTTAGAACTTAGATGTTTTACGGAGCAAATGTAAACAATCGGCTCCATTGGCCAAAAAGTGCGAAAGGGAAAATTGCTGAACTTAAACTCAAAAAGTATGTATCGACCTGGCTTCCATGTAGATATGTGTCCCTAGAAAGTTTGAATGGCGTAACTTTAAAAATGTAAGCGTGCATAGGGAACAGTCACACACAGACTCACAGATTGCTTTATATATATATATATATATATATATATATATATATATTTCTTTGTTAATCAAGAATTGTTGATCTACTCTTTGAGTTGCAAAGTAGAAAACTAAACAGAATCTTCTATGACAAAATAAACATTCATAGCGGATGTGTGTTGTTGTGGTGCAGTGGATATCGACTGGGAACGAAAAATCAGGGAGCCGAGTTCGAATGCCACTTAAATATAATGCTATCACTTACGCACAAATACCCTTGGGAAAATTATTAATCCCGCTCTTCTCTCCAGTTATGGATTAAATAATAGGACAGATTGAGTTCTATAGCAGAAAGCAATGGCAATCTACTGCGGGATAATCTTCTACCCAGTCAATCATGTCTCTTTCGAGACATGATCGCCCAAAGCGACTATCACGTATGGTGATTTTCTAAGCGTAACTTAGATGTAACACAAGGCCGAAAGTAAGGGACATCCAGTGAGGTTCGAACTCACTACTCAGTTGTACTGATTCTAGCGAGACACGCTTGTTAACCATTACACCACCTCAATATGTCCCAGCTTGTATCACGTATGGCACTTAACTGGCTGACTGTTTATTCATAATAAGTGATCCCAACCACACACATTTGCTTGTTAATAAAATATTGATAATGTACTATTTATCTTGGGATATAGCAGAGAAATATACAGAATCTTCTATGACAAAAATTGGGGGATCTGTTTATAACATGATTATACATGGAAAGTGAACCCTGACTTAATGTACATTTCTTTGCTAATAAACTATTGATAATGTACTATTTGGGTTATGAGATAGCAGAGAAAAATACAGAATCTTCCATGACAAAATTTGGGGGATTTGTTTATAACTTGATTATACATGGAAAGTGAACCCTGACTTAATGTACATTTCTTTGCTAATAAACTATTGATAATGTACTATTTGGGTCATGAGATAGCAGAGAAAAATACAGAATCTTCTATGACAAAAATTGGAGGATCTGTTTATATCTTGGTTGTAAATGAAAAGTGACCCCTCACTTAATATACACTTCTTTGCTAATGATGGAGACTGGTTTGGCAAATTAAGCTAAAAAGTCGCGAATTGGTCTCCATCTGAAAACTCAGCATTTCTGAATTTAGAACTGGCTTTCTTTTTTTAGTAGGACAAGTCAGACAAGATTATTTTAAAAGCCGCCTCAAAATGTCTAAAAAAAAAAAAAAAATGGCCAAATGGAAAATTCAATGGCGCTTTGTTTTCAAAAGTCTCCCTGTCTGGCAAAGAGTGCGCCGTCTGTGGATACGTTTGATCCGCCATGTAAAGCCTCTTAGTCGACAAGCCAACGTTTGATCAGCTGGAATTGGAAACATATTTCTTTCTGCCGATTTAGATCGCAGCGCCCCCTTACGGAGAATCTGTTAACCCACGCACGCATATTCGGAGAGAAACAGCTTAAAAAGTAGTGAAATATGTCTCTTTACGAGAATATCAGCAGCTACACCCAGCTACACCCGACGTGTATAAAAAATGATATTATAATCCTTCTGGGGCCTCCTCATATTTTCTTCTTTTACTACTACCACTCTTACTCCTATAGTTCTTTCTCCTCTTCTTTTTTCTTCTTCCTCTTCTTTTTTTCTTCGCCCCACTATTTTTTCATCTCCTCACCCACTTTATTGTTCTCTTCATTCTCCCAGTGACACTCGACCTGGATAAAAAATAAAAATATAACCAGGAATACAATACGTGATTTGGCCGTTTTCCCTTTAGTGATAGTGAGTTCGAATTCCAGTTGAATTCATTGCATTCACTTATGCGCAAATACCCTTAAGAAAGGTATTAATCTGTCTCTTCCCTCCAGTTATGGGTTAAATAACAGGACAGATTGGGTTCTATAGCCTTGGCTGGCAACCAGTCTACCGCAGAAAGCAATGGCAAACTACTTCGGGATAATCTTCTGCCCAGTCAGTCATGTTTATTTCGAGACATGATCGCCTAAGCGTGTATCGCGTATGGCACTTAAATGACTGATAGTGAGTACAAAAAATGTCCACACCGTTCATTGTCCCGTGAGTTTTCAGCCACTTTATTAGCAATTTCGGAGATAACCACCTTTAAATTTGTAGTTTTTTCTTTTTCTTTTTTTTTCTATTTTTTTTTTTTTTTTTGTTTATTGCAATCTTATCGGTTATTACATAAAGTTTCCGATTATCAAAACAATTTGAAAAATTTCGATATTTAAACAATTTTAGTGGAGGCTCAGTTTCTCATACAACGTTATAGTAAATCGATCCTCCATTTTGGAAACACTCACGCTGGAGTCGCTTTGTTTTTTGTTTTTGTTTTTTTGACGAGTTGTTGCTCTTGTTTTTGTTAAGTTTTCTTCAGTTCTTACGATGGCATCTTCCTCGGAATCTCCAAGAATGGCTTTATTCAAAACTTTCGCAAAGGATTCAGTTGTTGAATATGCGCAAGCAAAAAAGTTAATTGCACAGGAACGATTTACTATAAGGTTGTATAAAAAACTGAGCTCTCCCTAAAATTGTTTAAATGTTGAAATTTTTACAATTTTTTTTTTTTTTTTTTTTGTCAATCGAAAAATTTAGGGTTTAATCGATAAGATTGCACTGAAAAAAAATTGATAATCAAACAATTTACATTTGGTGGTAATGTCGTACCGGCGAGTGGTTTCAAAATGGAGGATCGATCTACTATAACGTTGTATGAAAAACTGAACCCCTCACTAAAATTGTTTAAATATTGAAATTTTTCCAAATTTTTTTTCTGTCAATCGGAAAGTTTAGGGTGCAATCGATAAGATTGCACTAAAAAAGCAAAAAAAAAAAATATGAAAACAAAAAATTTCAAATTTTGCTATTAGTTTTTTTTCTTGTTTTGACATTTTGAAATGTATTTTTTGATTGGTTTTGAATACTAGTAGGAGTGTTTTCTTGTTGAGCAGGGCTGCAATCCGAGTGAACAGCTTTCTATTTTAAAATCTTTCAGCACGCTGCTGCCGTTGTTAAACAAGGTGAGGTTGATGCGGTGGAGAGATTTTCAAATGTATGTGCGTAAAATATTTTGGATTGTAAAGTGTATAATAACATATGCGTAGGATTGTATTTCACGCAGATATATTTTTTAAAAAATAATAATCATTATCTATTGCTTAAATACACGCGGCACATATCTGTCTAGTACAAATGAATCTCAAATTACAACATACCAGCATACTGTCTCTTTGTTATTTTTTCAATTTTCTTTCGGTCTCTGAAGAAGCTTTAGATCGAGATATGTTTCGTATTTTGTTCTTTTACTTTATTCTATCTGCGCGTCAGATTCCGATCCATTTATTCAACACACACACACACACACACACACACACACACACACACACACACACACACACACATATATATATATATATATATATATATATATATATATATATATATATATACACACAAGTCTCGGCTGCGCCCAGCCAATTTGTCTCACCTTTGGCCGATTGCGCCCACGTTGTGTTGTTGATCTCGGATTAGCCAAAACGGGGCTGCTTATTACCACATGAGGAGGTTGTTCTAGACTTGCGATGGATCGCTATCTGATAAAAAAAACAGATTCAAGACCACAACGACACGGTGTAGATTTATATATATTTTTATATATCGAATAATTACAAAATTACCAGCAAGTCAAAATAAGTGACGGAAAAGAAATATCAGTTGGCTGGTATTGACGGAACACGATAATATATTATATCACTGCTTCGGGATGATCAGTTGGTTGAATTTGGCAGTATTTCTATCTCCCGTCTTCTTGATAATTTTCTAGCAGCTGGCAAGTTATTATTTCTCGGGACGATCGCTTATTCAACTTTCAGTTGGTTGAATTTGTAAAATTTTTTTTTTTTTTGTGGCTAATTAAAATAAAAGTTTCATGGTTATTTGAACGAGTGTTCTTTATCTTTTTTCAAAGAAAATTCTTTGACCGGTGAATAATTTTGTCCTTTTTATTTAAAAAAAAAAGTCCTTTGTTAAATTCCTTGTTCGTCTTTTGCCTGGTCATTGTCTCTAGTTAGTTGACTCCACCACCCATCAGCCAAAAAGATAAACTAATTCCTTTTTTCTACTGGCATTAGTAGTCGTGCGTTTGGGTTGGGATCAGCTTTGAAATATTCTTAAAAGTAAATTATAATTTTGCTTTGATTTTATTTTGTTTTATTTTTTGTGGCTAATTTTTAAAAAAAAGTCTCATGGTTATTTGAACGAGTGTTCTTTCACTTTTTTTAAAGAAATTTCTTTGACCGGACTTTAGTTAACTCACCACCGTTACCTGTTTTTTTTCCAATTGGAATCGATAGACTAAACTATCGCCCGGTTCACACTCTACCCACGTCTATTGAACAGGTGTAGAGGTTCATCCCTTGTTACCTGTTTAGGATGTGGTTTCCGGCTTTCACTTTTCCAATCTTTTCACTTTTCTTTTCTTTTCTTTTTTTTTTTTCAATTGGAGTAGATAGACTTAACTATGTAGAGTAAAATACCAACAAGCCATACATATTTTTTCCGTCCAAAACATTAATTTAAAACAGTGCTCGATATATGATGTATAGAACAGTGAATATTTATTATAAATTATGTTTTAGAACATGTACATAATTTCTTCTATATATGTCCTCTTCCCTACAATCATATGATTGTTTCAGTGAGGGAAGAGGACATATATAGAAGATATTATGTACATGTTCTAAAACATAATATATATATATATATATATATATATATTGTGTTAATCTTTCATCATTCATCTATGAATAGTCATAGCATTATATATAATTGTTGTATATATATGGCTTGTTGATATTTTCCTGTAGATACAAATATTTGAAAAATCGAAAAAAACTTATACGTCTAACGTTCTTCCTCTTCCCTGCATGAGCCACTCCACCTTGTCTCACACCCAATCAACCACCGTTCCACCCATACTTTTGATACATTCAGTAAACAGAGGGAGGATATTGAGCGAAAGTTGAAACAACACTTGACATTGTCTTCTCGAAAACACTTTTTAACCTCTGTGTAGCATGAAGAACGCCGATGCTATTTCAAGATACGTGGGCCAGAATGGACACTGAAATGGATCCTTTTGCGAATCAGGAGATCTGTGAATGTCCGAAGACCTCAAACACAACAGGCTGACCTAGACGCACGGCCCTGTCAGTTCCAATTACGGCATGCCGAACGTTGTCAGCGGAAAGTCAAGTGTTTTCTCTCAATATATGTGTTCAACAATGAGTGGACGGCGAATGTTCCCAGGATATCCCTTATTGACATGAGACTGCAGTGTGTTTTGAAAATAGGCTCTTATCTATCATACTGTATTGTTCACTTTATACAAAAGAAGCTTGTGCCTATCAGTCTTTGGCTGATATTTATATGCGCGCATATAAATATCAGCGACAGGATGAGTCACGAATCTTTAGTGAGCGACCACCTCTCGTATGCGACCAGTTTTTGATGGCAGTAGGGGTGGTTGCACACAACACGTTCCACTATATATATATACACAACACGTTCCACTATATATATATATATATATATATATATATATATATATATATATAGTAAAACGTGTTGTGTGCGACCACCCCTACTGCCATCAAAAACTGGTCGCATACGAGAGGTGGTCGCTCACTAAAGACTCGTGATCTATCCTCCCCAAGATCGTATATAATGTACATATGTTCGTATTTTACCATGTAATCTGGTAATAAATAATTGACAACGCTTGGGCGATCATGTCTCGAAAGAGACATGACTGACTGGGCAGAAGATTATCCCGCGATAGGTTGCCATTGCTTTCGGCGGTAGACTGGTTGCCAGAACCCAATCTGTCCTGTTATTTAACTCATAACTGGAAAGAAGAGCCGGATTAATACCTTTCCCAAGGGTATTTGCGCGTAAGTGAATGCAATGAATTCAACTGGAATTCGAACTCGGCTCAACGCACATCCATTCACACTTGTGTAGGTTTAAAAAATCAGTTATTACAGTCTGTGTGGTGTGTTTTTTTAATGTGACCACTTCTATTCTATTTGGTGTTGGCACTTATTCATTTGGTTCATCATTTCTTGCTCTTCAGGAACCAAAGCAAATAATTTCAGATGATCGAGACGGACACTTGCAACCCTGTAAGTTATCACATCTCGAATGGGCTCATATTTTTCATCTTCCTCGTCGTCAGACTCTATTGCTTCTTCAGTCAGATTTCTCCTGAGAAACTCTTCCTCCTCCCAATTGTCTCGCAGGGTTTTATTTGTGATCATGGCATTATCCACGGTGACATAATCAAGCCAGGTAGTATCATCCATGACCATTGTGACATCATTCGGTATTTCAATTATTAATGCAACAAGAGATATTATTATAGAGGAATTATGATGTAGGTTGATATTTAGGTTTCTGGCGTTTTGTTTCAGATGTCATTTTCTAAATTACTACTGCAGCTATAACATTTTAGAAAAAATTTAGAAAAAAATAATTTTTTTAAAAAATAAGATTTTCAGAAATAATTTTTGAAAAAAATGTATGAAAAAAATTTGAAAAAAATAACTTTTTGAAAAAATAATATTTGAAAAATATAATTTTAAAAAATAATGTTTGAAAAAAATAATGTTTGAAAAAATTATTTTTGAAAAAAATTATTTTTGAAAAAGTTTTAAAAGAATTTTTTAAAAAATATTCAAAAAAGATATTTTTAAAAAATAATTAAAAAAAGATTTTTGAAAAATATTTAAAAAAATAATTTAAAAAATAATGTTTGAATGTTTTTCAAAAATTATTTTTGAAAAATTTTAAAAGAAAAATTTTCGAGAAGTATAATTTATGAAAAAATAATTTTTGAAAAAAATAATATTTGAAAAAAAATGAATTTTGAAAAAAATAGTTTTTTAAAAAATAATTTTTGAAAAAATATTTGAAAAAATAACTTTTGATAAAACTTTTGTAAAAATAGTTTAAGAAAAAACAATTTTGAAAAAATATCATTGTAAAAAAATAATTTTTGAGAAAAAGAATTTTTTTTTAATTTTTTAAAAAAAATATGTAATATATAATATTTTTTAAAAATTATATTTTCAAATACTATTTTTTCAAATATTATTTTTTCAAATGTTATCATTTGAAAAAATAATATTTGAAAAAATAGTATTTGAAAAAATAATTTTTAAAAAAATTAATTTTTAAAAATATAATTTTTGCAAAAATTAATTTTTGAAAATATTTTGAAAAAAATAATTAAAAAAAAAAAAGAAATGTATTCCGTATGGACACTTTCCATGAAGCAGCAAAGGGGTCGGGATAAAAATCAACAGTAATAAAATAATAAAACTAGTAATAAAATAACAGTAACAATAAAGATAGTAGCCACCCAGGTATGTTATGATGAAGGGTGAATCGACTGTCAATTTCATAATAAGAATATCAATTGTGAAAAAGTTTTCTAGTTAGAAAATGATTAAATAGATAACAGGTAACATTAATAACATATCATTGACTTATTCGTTACTTATGCGTTACTAAATTAAGAGAACAAAACGTCTGTGTAGAATGAAGTCGAGGTTTGGTTACATGATGCAAACAACGTTGTAAAGGTTGGGGAGGGAATGGCATTCCAGAAAGGTACGTTAATCTAAACGAAATGGTTGGCTGGGCGTTAAGGACGGCGTTGGTGAGAAAAAAAAACTATTTCTAAATTTGTAATGAGTTTTGATAAGAAAAATGCAGGGATCGGCGAATATAAGATCGCCACAAGAAATATGCTTTTTTTTTTTTAAAGAAAGGAAAACGATAACTGTAAGCCATAAGCTCTCAAAATAATTACACACACGCCCGGAGATACACACGCATATATATATATATATATATATATATATATACACACACACACACACACACACACATACACACACACACACATATATATATATATGTATACATATATATATATATATATATATATATATATATATATATACACACACACATATATATATATATGTGTGTATATATATATATATATATATATATATATATATATATATATATTATAATATATATATATATATATATATATATATATATATATATATATATACTACCGACCATAAGTTTGGGACCACCCAAATTTTTTTCACAAATTTTATAAAATTTCATTTTTAGCAGAATCAAATTCGCCGCGTTTGCATATTTTGCTATTCTGATGCAGATGTCAAGTAAAAAAAAAAAACAATTCTTTTCAACTTTAAAGTAAACATTTGCTCAGTTTGCTACTTGACTCCTCTTATTGTGATCAAGTTTTTGTCAAAAATTCAGATTTATTCAGATATTATAATTACGATATAATTTATTTTTGTAAACTATATTACTACGGTATAAATGGCAAGGAAGAAACAGATTAGCATTGAAAAAAGAGCTCAGGTTGAAATTCTTTCGAAAAAAGGATATTCTGAACGTGTTATCGATAAAAACTATTAAAAAGTGGCGTGCATTATTGCCTTCATCGACTTCGTGAAACTGAGTTAAATATTGACAGAAAAATATCTGGTAGACCCAGAGTAACATCTATTGTAGAGGATAGGCACTTGATCATATCTAGCAAGAGGAATAAAAGAAAACCGCTCCGGAATTAACAACTGAAATGAATTCTACATCCAGTATCTGTTACTACTGTTAAGAGAGGACTTCATTCTGCTGGGTTTAAAGGCTGTGTAGCAGTTAAGAAACCAATATTAAAGAAGGAGAATAAGGGATGAAATTGATCATACAGTTCGAAATAAACTTCTTAAAAATGAACAGATGTTGTTGAAATGCTTGCAGGATGCTTGAAAATCACTTTCACTAACTTATTTTTATAAGTTATTAGAAAGAATGCCAAGGATTTCCTCTGCAGTAATAAAAGCTCGTGGTGTTTTCTTTGATGAAAAAAAAATGAATTAACTTGAATTAAATTTGAAATTAATCTATGTTAATTTTGGTTTTAATTATTGTACATTTGTGAGCAACAATAAAATATATCTATATTTATTCTTCTAAGATATAAAATTTGTTATTTCTTTCTCTTAGAGAATAAATCTAAGTGGTTCTAAACTTTTGGTCGGTAGTATATATATATATATATATATATATATATAGGGTGTCCATAAAGTTAGGGTGCACTTAAAAATTTTAACTTTATTTGTATTTGCAATAGAAATAATTTATAAAAACGATTAGAAAGAAGTAAATCTATATTTTTTAAGGTTTTTTGAAATTTTATTTAACTTTCCACATGTCCTCCATCATTAGCAATACAAAGGGTAATACGATTTTGCTGTTCACGGAAAACATTTGCCAAATGATTTACAGTAATGCCTGGAATCACATTAGTTATTTTAGCTTTCAAATGTTCTAATCAACTAGGTTTTGTTGCATACACAATTGCTTTCACGTGTCCCCATAAAAAAATCTAATGGAGTCAAATCTGGCAAACGTGGAAACCTATAAAATGGTCCACACTTTCAGATTCCTCTGTTAGGAAATTCCTGATTTAGAAACTGTCTAAAACGCAGAGTAAAGGGACAAGGAGCTCAATTTTGTTGAAACACTGCATCATAAATTTTTAAAAGTGCACACAAACTTTATGGTCACTCTGTATATATATATACAGAGTGACCATAAAGTGACCATATATATATTCATTTAGAAATGAGTTATCTACGTAACCTAGGTTTCAACCTTTCGGCATCTTCAAGCGATTTACAATAACTGATTTTACGGTTTTTCAAACGCTTGGATAGAGATTTTTTTTTACGAACGCGCGACTGGAATCGAAAAATTCAAAAGTTGGGAGGAGTTATTCCAGTAAGTTAGAACACTTTCTTCGATGCTTGTAAAATCCTGGTGGGTATTTATGGCTATGAGTACATTTGGATATAACTTCTAAGCTTTCGTTTCATATTTTTAATTCTGGAAACAGAAAAAAATAATTTTTGAAACAATTTTTGAAAAGTTTTGCGAAAAATAATTTTTTTCGAAAAAAATAATTTTTGAAACAATTTTTGAAAAGTTTTGAGAAAAATAATTTTTTCGAAAAAAATTATTTTTGAAACAATTTTTTAAAAAATTTAAAAAAAATTAATTCTTGAAAAAAAATTTTTTTAAAAAGTAATTTTTGAAAAACATTTAAAAAATATTTGGAAAAATAATTTTTGAAAACAATAATTTTTGAAAACAATAATTTTTGAAAGAATTTTGAGAAAAATAATTAAAAAAAAATATTTTTTAAATAATTTTGAAAAAATAATTTTTGAAAAACGGTAAAATCAGTTATTGTAAATCGCTTGACGATACCGAAAGATCGAAACTCATGAATAATGTGGAGAAATTTATCACTTAATAATTTGGTACAATTTTTAAAGTTTTTTAGTTTCGTTGTAGATTTATGGTTATTCCATCTGTTTTTAAATATGTCTTCAGTAGATCCGAAATATGTTTCTATACACTGACTAACAAGAACTATTAGAGTTTATTTATTAGATTGAAAATAATTAAACTGTTACAGATACAGGAACACTCATAAATATTCATCAGGTTTAGTGAAAGGTCAAGCATGTTGTGAAGGATATGAAGTGATAAAACTCAACGTCCAATGAAAGGAACACTAATCTTTCTAAATGTCTAATAAACAAAACTTTACTCTTTGTCGATATCATTTTGCACAGAATTAACAAATAACGCAAGTTTGGGGTTTATAGAAAATCTAGCAACAAGAATGACCTGGTCAATTTTTACTCCCAATAATGTCAGTCAGTCAGGTAAGTGCCGTACGTGATACACGCTTGGGCGATCATGTCTCGAAAGAGACATGACTGAGTGGGCAGAAGATTATCCCGCAGTAGGTTGCCATTGCTTTCTGCGGTAGACTGGTGAATTATATTATTATATTAATAAGTAGTAATTAGTGGGGAATCAGTTTATTACTTCATGACAATAGAAAACCGATCACCCACTTTATGCCCAGTAGAATCCTTAATCATGTGTCTATTATATTCAGTCAGTCAGTTAAGTGCCATACATAATACACGCTTTGGGCTATCATGTCTCGAAAGAGACATGACTGACTGGGCAGAAAATT
Source organism: Ascarosepion bandense (assembly GCA_037127315.1). Lineage (NCBI taxonomy): Eukaryota > Metazoa > Mollusca > Cephalopoda > Sepiida > Sepiidae > Ascarosepion > Ascarosepion bandense. The sequence goes on from JBBBDQ010001730.1 coordinate 530,738, forward strand.
ATCCCGCAGTAGGTTGCCATTGCTTTCTGCGGTAGCCTAGTTGCCGACCAAGGCTATAGAACCCAATCTGTCCTGTTATTTAACCCATAACTGGAAGGAATAGACGGATTAATACCTTTCCCAAGGGTATTTGCGCGTAAGTGAATGCAATGAATTCAACTGGAATTCGAATTCGGCTCCCCGATTTCTTGTTCAGAGTCGATATCCAATGAACCACAACGCACATCCCAATAATGTAACTAGATTAAATCCTGAACAGTTATAGGATTCTATTTAAGAGCACTAAGAATCTGAAGCCCCTAATGTTTACCTGGAGAAGAAATATACATAGAAAATACTTCTAATATCCTCATTATTTTATCCACTATGCTAACAGAAAGGCGTACGAAATATAGAACAGAAAAAGATAATAACAATAAACTAAATAAAAACAGATATATAAAACAGGAACACATGGATATAGACGTTGGTTAGTTCCAGTGACTTGACCCAAATAGTACTGGGTTCAATACCAGGCTACTGCAGTGTTGAGCAAATAACTTACAAAATTAATTTAAAGGTAGATAACTATATATATCGCTACCGGAAGTGGCATTGTACATGGAACGAGAATGATATACTCCAGTTACTTTCGGTTAGGCTCGAAATTTTTAGCAAGGCCGGAGTGTACAACGGCAAAATCGTCGTAAACATGGCAATAAAGATGAGGACAACAGTCCGAACAATGTAAATAATGTAGACACATAATACGACCTACTAATTCCCTAATATTCAATATCCAAAACAATCTATCCAATCGAAACATACGAAATAATTAAAACAACATCCAAGACTATTATGGATGTGATAAGGATCAAGCAATAATAAAAATTCTGAAGCAAACATGTATAAAATATATCGCCAGATATTCTTCTTAAATTATTTGAAAACGCGAATTTATGAAACACAAAAGGAACCTCATACACAACAATTTATGGGATGGGTTAGTTATACATAGAAATAAATTTAACCACAACTTTGATCTAAAGAATGCCACACTTTTTTTTCTTTTTTTTTTTTTTAATCACCCTAAGCAAGGCGAAAATGCCACTGATGCGCAGGGGGCAACGTAAGAGTGAAAAGGAGTAAACAGGAAACAATGGATGAGCCTCTTCACCTGTTCAGTAGATGTGGGTGGAGTGTGAACCGGGCGATAGTTTAGTCTATCTACACCAATTGAAAAAAAAATAAGATAAAAGAATGAAAAGATTGGAAAAGAGAAAAAGAGAAAAACCGGAAACCACAACCTAAACAGGAAACAATGGATGAGCCTCTTCACCTGTTCAGTAGATGTGGGTGGAGTGTGAACCGGGCGATAGTTTAGTCTATCTACACCAATTGAAAAAAAATAAGATAAAAGAATGAAAAGATTGGAAAAGAGAAAAAGAGAAAAACCGGAAACCACATCCTAAACAGGAAACAAGGGATGAGCCTCTTCACCTGTTCAATAGACGTGGGTGGAGTGTGAACCGGGCGATAGTTTAGTCTATCTACTCGAATTGAAAAAAAAAATAAAAGAAAAAGTAACTTAAAGGGAAAATTCTTTAAAATACAAATCTGCTCCCCGGGTTTTTTTTTTAATTATCTTCATTCCTAAAAAAATTACTACTTTCCAAAGCCAAGATCACTCAGTTAACTGCCATCCGTGATACGCGCTTTGGGCGATCATGTCTCGAAAGAGACATGACTGATTGGGCATAAGATTTTCCTGCAGTAGGTTGCCCTTACTTTTTGCGGTAGACTGGTTGCCGACCAAGGCTATAGAACCCAATCTGCCCTATTATTTGACTCATAGCTAGAGGGAGAAGATATGTATTATATTATTAAGTAATAATTAGAGGGGGATCAGTTTATTACTTCATAACAATAGAAAACAGTTCCCCCACTTGATGCCCAGTAGAAGCCTTAATCTTGTTTCTAACTAATTATATTCAGTCAGTTAAGTGCCATATTTGATGCACGCTTGGATAGAAAGCGACATGACTGACTGGGCAGAAGATTTTCCTGCAGTAGGTTGCCATTATTTTCTGCGGTAAAATTGTTGGAGACGGGGGGAGAAGCGACAGATTAATATTTTTCCAAGGGTGTCTTCACCTAAGTGAATGCAACCGGAATTCGAACTCGGCTCACTGATTTCTCGTTCCGAGACAATATTCATAGCACCACAGAACACATCCGCGTACGGTACATTATTATGAAATGTTAAAAAATTAAAAGAAAATGGTTAAATTCATAGCCTCATGTTATTTAAATATATGGCATATAAATTAATCTAAAAGTAAAATAATTTAAATACTAATTTGCATATTCAAAAATATTAAAACCGTCACTTTCTCTCTTTCGTTTATTTGACATTGAAATGTATCACTTCATGGCTTCCGTAACTTACCTGACTTTTCACTTAACTTGATAAATATTTATGAACGTTCCAATACCTAATATTTTTGAAAAACTGATAACATACTTGTTACAAAATAAAATCCTCATATTTGCCTTGATAGTCTTTCAGAATACGAAACGCGTCAGATAAGATAAGTTTTTCTTGAATTTTATTCATTTTATCCTTTTACAGATCTATTCAAGCTGAATTTTTTACCCGTAGGTAGGTAGGTAGATGTGTGTGTGTGTGTGTGTGTGTGTGTGTGTGTGTGTGTGTGTGTGTGTGTGTGTGTGTGTGTGTGTGTTTCTTTCCTTGGTTACTTTTTCGAGTTTGGCACGAAATTCGAGTTAACTGGAACGAGGCTCTCTTGAAAGAGAAATCGAAAAATTAAATTCAGTGAAAAGATTTTAAAATTTATAAGCCGCTCAAATCGATGGCCAATATCCGCGCCTCCTGCCCTCGCTCCTGCCGTGCGCACGTGACAAATTAAGCGGGCCGAGAATTGAATATCGATGTTTTATTTTGCATACGTCAATACGATTTCCTGCTAAACAAGATTCAACGTAAAATCAAGTCAATAAACGAATAAATAAAGATGGATATCAAGGATTAAAATATTTGATACTTTTACTATCAAATTGTCCATTGCCTCAGGGGATAAGAAGATACTTACATTTGTCATTCATTTATATATATATATATATATATATATATATATATATATATATATATATATATATATATTTTTTGTTTTTTTGTGGAGTGTAACTGGCATGTAAACGTAAACATAACAAGAGGGTAATTACTGAATTTCAAAATATTAAGAAATTTTAGACGGATGAGACGAACAGATAGAAAAGAAAAGTCTGGAATATATATATATATATATATATATATATATATATATATATATATATATGTATAAATATATATATGTATAAATATATATATGTATATATATATACATATATATATATGTATATGTATGTATATATATATATATATGTATATATATATGTATATATATATACATATATATATATATATATATATATATATATATATATATATATATATATATATATATATATATATATATAAAGTAATCTGCAGACAGATCTGTTTGGATGTATCACAGCTCATCAGTACGGTAAAACATCCGATTACTATTAGCCAGGATTGAAACCCGACCGAATTGATATCACTCGGCGATTCTATGGGTTGCAATCTTCATTTAAACATGTTTCGTTAAAAACGACTGGCAACGAAGATTTTATTATTTTTTTATTTAATTTTTTAATTTTTTAATGTTTCCTTTTGGCTGGAGATAATAAGTGTAAACATGTAAGTGTAAAAATGTTCCTTAATTTTCGGCTTTACAAGCGCATCCAGCCACTTTATTGGCCATTATCAATTATGTTATCTTTCCGATGTCCTCATCTTGCATGGGATATGTATATATGTTTATGTATTCATGAAAAAATATATATGGGATATATATGTATTTGCATATTTGCATTTGGATGTATGATGATGTATGTGTGTATATGAATATATATATGTATATATATATATATATATATATATATATATATATATATTACTATTATTTAAGATCATATATATATATATATATATATATATATATATATATATATCTTACTATTATTTAAGGTCATATATATATATATATGTATGTATGTATGGATACATATTTTAATTTTATTGTTTCTTTTTTTTTCAGTGTTATATAATATATCTATTTTTGCTGTATGTCAAATTCTTTACTAGGGTTTTTCATTACTAATAATATTACTATTGTTAAAAATAATAATAATAGTGTTATTATTGTTTTAAATTTTTTAATATATATTTTAATTTTTATTATTATTATTTTTATTAATATTATTTTGATTACTATTATTTAAGATCATTTTTAAATTGTTTTTAATATTTTATTCATCATTTCCTTATATATATTTTAATTTATTTTTTAATATTTTTATAACTATATTTATAATATAATACAACTAGCAGTTGTATTTTAATTTGTATAAAAAAGTATTATTTAAAATTTATTTCTATACCGTACATACATCCCATTATCTTTAGAACTAAATTTGATGTTAAATTTCCATGTCATGTTTTTCTGAGAAAGCAGAAAAAAGCAGATGAAACGCAATAGACGCTGGTGTCGATCTAAAACGTTATCTTTAACTTCCTTTCTTCTTATACTGTTCTCTTTTCCTTTTCTTTTTTCTTTTTTTCCGTTGATGATTTTATATATATATATATATATATTTGAATGAGCGAGAAAATGTTTATATAGATTACCCTTTAATTGGAGTAGATAGACTAAACTATCGCCCGGTTCACACTCCACCCACGTCTATTCAACAGGTGTAGAGGCTCATCCCTTGTTCCCTGTTTAGGATGTGGTTTCCGACTTTCTCTTTTCCAATCTTTTCACTCCTTTTTCTTTTTTTCAATTGGAGTAGATAGACTAAACTATCGCCCGGTTCACACTCCACCCACGTCTATTGAACAGGTTAAGAGGCTCATCTTTTATTCCCTGTTTAGCATGTGGTTTCCGGTTTTCTCTTTTTAATCTTTTCACTCCTTTTTCTTTTTTTCAGTGGATATCGGCTCGGAAAGAGAGATCGGCGATCCGACTTCGATTTCTAGTTGAATACCCTGCATTCACTTAAGCACTGGTACCCTTGGGAAAGGTATTAATCCGTCCCTTCCCTCTAGTTATGGGTTAAATAACAAGGGTAGGACTTGGGGACCCTTCCCTTAAAAACAAATCCCAACGAAACTTGATACTCGAAAAGAAAAAAGTATTACTAGACACAAAACTTAGATAAAAAACAACAATAAATTTTTGAAAGAAAAAAGGTATTACCAGCAATAAATAAATAAAATTTAGTTGGCAATAAATGACTCGCCAAGGTTGATTTGCTATAAAAACAAAACCACCAACCAACAACATATTTCATTTTGTGTTTTCTAGAAAATTAAATATTTGTTTGTGATTTAGCTGTGTTTTGGTAAACAATATTCTTTTCTTTTGTAACAACTTCCAATACGTAACAATATATATATATATATAGATAGATAGATAGATAGAGAGAGGAACAAAAGCTGACCATTCGTATTCGAGGATACCTGTTTACCAGAGCGGCTAGTTATTGAATCCTCATTGCGGACGTCTGCTTAGGCACACTTGTGTTTGTTCAACAACAACAACAACAACAACAACAACAAAAACAACAACAACAACACACACACACACACACACACACACATATATATATATATATATATATATATATATATATATGTATAGTTTTTGGTCCTAATAGGGTTAGAACCACAGATCTACATTTAAAATTAAAAAAACAATACAAAATTGGCTAACCATGTCTGGAAATTGAAATCAAAATATGAAAAAGATCCACACATAACGTGGAGCATTGTAAAAACAGACAAGCCTTACAATGGTGGACAAATATGTAGACTGTGCCAAGAAGACAATTTAGAAATCATGACAAACCCAAATAAAGACGAACTGTTAAATGAAAGAACAGAAGTTATGACTAAATGCATCCACACTAAGAAATACCTCTTAGGTTCATACAAACATGGATGAAAACGTTATAATTCGTTTGAATTTAAGCAATGCGCATTCATAAATTCCCTGCCACGTGAACGTTCAAATAAAACACCGTTACAAGAGCGTTCATAAAATGAAAAACGGTAAAAGGTAAAATCAGTTATTAAAAATCATCTGAAGAAACAACTTATGGTGGAAACCAAGATAGCGAAATGTCTCGTTTATAAAGTATATATATATATATATATATTAAAAGATGTTGCATTCTCCCTTTTTTTTGCGAACCCAGACGATGTCAATTTTTTTTTCTTTTCTTATTTATTTGATTTTATTCTATCTTTTTCTTTTTCTTTTTCGTTTTCTTTTTCTTTTTCTTTCCCTTTATTTTTATTTTTATTTTATTTTATTATTTATTTTTTAATTTCTTTGCAATCAATTTAAAAAGGAAAAGTAGACTAATTTTTCTCCAGTTTCTGAAAGGATTTTTTCTGTTGCTGAGGTGATGTGTCGTCCCCCGTGGGGATCTTCATATCGAAATGGCCATTCAACATCTTTGAATTAATCCTTTTTTAATATATATTTGCTCTGTAATATTTTATTACATGGAGCTCTCTTCCTGTATCATTTTTTAATATTAAAATAAATTTTTAATATTAATTCGGATCGGGTTTTTTTGAATTTACCTTCCTGCTTTTTTCCCTTGGATTGAAGTATCTGAATTAAAATATATATATATATATATATATATATATATATATATATTGTGCGTATTTTGGCCGCATTGCATGATTTCTTCTAGTTGGTTTGAGGTAGTTATATCTTTCAATTTTTTGTAGAGGTCATGTTTGTTCTTCTATAGTGTGTCGAGGTTTTCTTTCGCTATTTCAATTTGCCTTTTCACAAGGCTCCATTTATATTTCAAGGTGGTGATGGTTTGTTGGGCTGTTGGATCATGTAATTTAAATTGTGTGTATTTTGGCAGCATTTTTTCATTTATACAGGTGTAGTCTTAGCATAATTTCTTCTAGTTGGTTTATATATATATATATATATAATCCGATTTCAATTCGGTTATTTTTTATTTATGCTTCTATTTCAGATATCCCACACTGTAATAATAGCAGATCATCCGGGAATGATGAAATGTAAGAGCCAGAGTGCAAATTTACTGAAGATGACCTCCCGATCGGAGCACTCTCTAAATATTTTCATTGTAGTGAATTATTTTCTCCTTTCATCAGTGTACAAATTGTGGTTAGTTTTTTTGCGCTGATAAACCAACTTATTCGATTTATTGTTTTGTGAAATGTCTTCATATAAATCTTTTATATAACTTCCTTCAGGTTTCTCCGATGTGAACGTTATTAAAGGCGCTGGAATAAATTCCTTTTCCAAATTTTATCTTTTATTTTTCTTTATTATTGCCTAAATATTTTATTGCTTTAGCGTTAACTCGTAGGACAATATATATTTTTGGGGTAGATAGACTAATCTATCGCCCGGTTCACATTCCACCCACATCTATTGAACAGGCGAAGAGGCTTATCCCTTGTTCCCTGCTTAGGATGTGGTTTCCAGCTTTCTCTTTTCAAATCTTTTCACTCCTTTATTTATTTATTTTTTTTTCAATTAGAGTAGATAGACTAAACTATCGCCCGGTTCACACTCCACCCACGTCTATTGAACAGGTGTAGAGGCTCATACCTTGTTCCCTGTTTAGGATGTGGTTTCCGGCTATCTCTTTTCCAATCTTTTCACTCTTACATAGCCCCCTGCGCTTCAGTGGCGTTACCGCATTGTTCGGGGTGATACGATTATATATATATATATATATATATATATTTGATTCATTGGGTTTGTCAGGAGGGAACTTTTTTTTTTTTAATATTTATGAGCCTTTTGTTTCGGGTTAAATGTAAAATAACTAGAATACTGAAGAAGGTTGAAAGTGTTTTGAACATATATGAAAAGCCTGGAATTATACATATATATATTCTAAACATTTACTCTAAACATATACAACGAATTTTTTTTTTAATCGTATCACCCCGAGCAAGGCAGTAACGCCACTGATGTGCAGGGGGCTACGTAATAGTGAAAAGATTGGAAAAGAGAAAGCCGGAAACCACACCCTAACCAGGGAACAAGGGATGAGCCCTTAACCTGTTCAATAGACGTGGGTGGAGTGTGAACCGCGCGATAGATAGATCTATCTACTCCAATTGAAAAAAAAAAAATGGGAAAAGTGGGAAAGAGAAATCCGGAAACCACATCCTAAACAGGGAACAAGGGATGAGCCTCTTAACCTGTTCATCTGAATTTTTTTGTTATTTTTTGAATAGACAACAAAAATAATACTATTTATTAATTCGATTATTTATAGGAATAATTTTGGTAAAGTTCAACAAATATAACTGTTAAAAGAGGCAGTAGTAACAGAGCCAAGAGAAAAACTCCTTTTAACTCCATTTTTTGTGGGTATCTTTGTTAAACTTTTATTTCGTTAACGATTTTTTTTATGTCTATTTTGTTTAATCATGTTTAATCCTCGTATTTTGGCGTTAATTTCAGTAGAAAATAAAGACAAAAATTCTCCAACGTTTCAATAATTTTTTATTATGCTGGTTCTTTATTTTAGGCCTCGATACACTATATATATATATATATATATATATATATATATATATATATATATATTAAAAAAGAATTAATTCAAAGATTTTGAATGGCCATTTCATCTTTGAATTTATCCTTTTTTAATATATATTTGCTCTGTAATATTTTATTACATGGAGCTCTCTTCCTGTATCATTTTTTAATATTAAAATAAATTTTTAATATTAATTAGGATCGGGTTTTTTTGAATTTACCTTCCTGCTTTTTTCCCTTGGATTGAAGTATCTGAATTAAAATATATATATATATATATATATATATATATATATATATATATATATATATATATATATATATATATATCAAAATAAAAGAAATGATTTATTTGAACATTATTTTTTATCGATATTCATATTTAAGTAGATATTCTGTTTTTAATTAAACATTATATATTTATATCTACCGGCCTGATTATTTATGATAATTTTTTTTACGAAAATATGTGTCATTTTAGCTGATATATTTACCAAAATAGGATGTGCGTTGTGGTGCATTGAATATCGGTTCGGAACGAGAAATCGGGGAGCCGAATTCGAATTCTAGCTGAATTCATTGAATTCACTTACGCGCAAATACCCTTGGGAATATTCCTTCCAGTTATGGGTTAAATAACAGGACAGGTTGGGTTCTATAGCCTTGGTCGGCAACCAGTCTACCGCAGAAAGCAATGGCAACCTATTATTGTGGGATAATCTTCTGCCCAGTCAGTCATGTCTCTTTCGAGACATGATCGCCTAAGCATGTATCACGTATGGCACTTAACTGACTGATTTACCAAAATTACACAAAAATATCTTGAAATACTAAAGAGTTAATTTCTTCAACAAAATCACCATTGGCTTCAACCACGGCATCCAGACGACTTTGGAATCTCCTGCATCTCTTTTGGACGGTCTCCTTGGTTAAGTTGGATCCTTGCCTTATTTTTGATGTGGTTTGATGATCTCTGAACTGCGCCGCACATACAATAAAGAAGTAGGTGGAGTCTGAGGGGTTGTGGCTAAATGTAAGGGGTGATGTGGTAGCAGAAATTGTCTGAGAGCAATGAATGGGTTCTCCTGTTTCTGTGACATGCTGCAGAGTCCTGCTACCTGATCATCCAACAGCCACAATCTTCACCCAGAGCAGCACTGCTACCGTGCCACCGTGTTTAGTCTGAGGTCCCGTGGGAAGATGAATGCAAGCAGAACGTCTCCATCAATAATGATCGCAGCAAAACACCTTCGTAATCACCATTAAACTCATCCAACTCTCTTCGAAATCTCTGTTTCGAAATTTCTGGAGAAGTGAATTGCGTCAGAATGCTGACCCTAATACACTGTGCAATCGACAAAATGAAGAAGAAACAAGCCGCACGCAAGAAATGAAATATCAAAAATGGCGACAATTTACTCCTCGTACCTCTCTCTCTCTCTCTCTCTCTACGATGGGTAAATTGTCGCCATTTTTGATATTTCATTTCTTGCGTGCGTGTGTAATGATATACACTAAAAGGTCTTTTTTCTTCTACCGGTCGCTCGTGGCCCCGAGTTAGAATCGCCGACTGATACCTATTCGGTCGGGTTTCAATCCCGAGTTAGGAAACGATCGGAGTCTAAGCCGTACTAATGTAACTGTAATATAGCGAAACAGATCTGTCTGAGGATGACTATAGTATATATAGATACATAGTTTAATTATTGAGTTTTTTGGTTATAATAAAATTAGACCGGTGCACATATTTTAATATTTCTTATTTGTAAACGAGTTATTACGCGACCTAGGTTTCTACCATGAGTGGTGTCTTCAGGCGATTTGCAATAACTAATTTTACTGTTTCCCGTTTTTTTTTTGTTTTTTTTTTAAAGAACGCTCACGTAACGGTGATTTTATTTAAACGGTCACGTGACGGAGAATTTTTGAACGTGCAATTTTAATTATTACAAGAAATTATAACGGTTGTATGAACCTAATAGGTATTTTTGTAGTATGGTTACATTTAGTCAAAATTTCTGTTCTTTCATTCAGTAATTCATAATTGTTAGGATGAAAACGTTATAATTTCTTGTAATTTTTAAAATTGCGGGTTCAAAAATTTCCTGTTACGTGAGCGTTCAAATAAAACAACCGTGACGCGAAAGTTCTTCAAAAACAGTAAAAGAAAAAAAGAAAAAAGAATGAGATGGATAGATAAATAGATAGATAGATAGACAGATAGATATGAACAGACTAAGATAGATAGATAGATAGATAGATAGATAGATAGATATGAACAGACTAAGATAGATAGATAGATAGATAGATAGATAGATAGATAGATAGATAGATATGAACAGACTAAGATAGATAGATAGATAGATAGATAGATAGATAGATAGATAGATAGATAGAACAGACTAAGATAGATAGATAGATAGATAGATAGATAGATAGATAGATATGAACAGACTAAGATAGATAGATAGATAGATTGATTGATAGATAGATAGATAGATAGATAGATAGATAGATATGAACAGCCTAAGATAGATAGATAGATAGATAGATAGATAGATATGAACAAAGATAGATAGATAGATAGATAGATAGATAGATAGATAGATAGATATGAACAGACTAAGATATATATATATATATATATATATATATATATATAGATAGATAGATAGATAGATAGATATGAACAGCCTAAGATAGATAGATAGATAGATAGATAGATAGATAGATAGATAGATAGATAGATATGAACAGACTTAGATAGATAGATAGATAGATAGATAGATAGATAGATAGATAGATATGAACAGACTAAGATAGATAGATATGAACAGACTAAGATAGATAGACAGATAGAGCGAGAGATTTGAAGAAACTGGGGCAGATAGATGGATGAAGTATAATGCCTGGTTATTTGATAACAGCGATGATGATGATGATCGTTTTGTCTGATAACAATAAACAAGAATATGTATATATAAAAATATAAATTTGTATTTTTATTCTTCGTCGGTGACGGTTGTGTGGAGTGATAGTCAGAGTGAATCATGCATATGGGAGGGAGTTGGCGAGCGTGGGTTGATTTCTCTGCGTTCACTCTGCGTCCTCTCGGCATTCTGCTCTCTGGCCCGAAAAAAAACCCCGATCTTATCTAAGCTGAAATTGCCTTCTAGATTTTTTTTTATTTGTGTCATCTATGGCTAGACACATCTGTTAATCAATTTCACCGATTATTGCCTTTGATGCAATCACACTTCTGTCGGTCTTGTTTATATTTTCCGCTTACGAAGTTGACCTTTTCCTGCATTTTCCTGCTTTTAATGTCAATCTAATTTCTCTCAGGTTACAGAAATATATTCTTCTTCTTCTTCTTCTTCTTCTTCTTCTTCTTCTTCTTCTTTGATGTGCCATGTCATTTCAGGACGTAGGCGATGGTGACCTTCCACATCTCCCTATCACTTGTGGCTCTTAGCACGCTTTTTCCTGTTACGCCACCAAAACTCCGCTCTGCCATCCACGAGCTCAAGCCCATAAATCTAGAATATAAATGTATAGAAATTAGCATGGCCACAGAATGAGGGATCAGTTTATATATTGATTATAATATAAATTTGATCCCCCACTTTATACACACATTATAATTTCTTATCAACAGTTGGTATATATCTTCTATGTGCAATGTTCTTTCAAGACGTAGGCGATCGTGACCTTCCACATCTCCCTATCCCTTGTGGCTCTTAGCACGCTTTCTACTCTTACCCAACCCAAACCCCGCTCTGCCATCAACTTGTTCAGGCCCGTCAAGTAAGTTACACGTTACTTTCCCCTGTCTCTCTTTTCCTCTATCTGACCCGTGAGTATCATATTCTTCAAGCCTCCTTTTCTTATTACAAGTCCCAGGAACTTTAGCTGTCTCTTTCTGATGCACAATATTAATTTTTTTTTTTCGCTTTCATCCTTTCCAAAACCTCCTAATTACTCACATGCACGATCCCTGATATTCGTAATATCCTTCTGTAGAACCACATTTCAGTTGCTTCAAGTTTTTCTTTCATTTTTGATGAGATTGTCCAGCACTCACTGCAATATTGAAGAACAGACATCATATAGCAATCCAGTACTCTCTTCTTTGTTTTTAGCGAAATTTTCCTGTCTCTTAATACTCTACTCAGCTTCTGGAATGCATCCTTTTGCTTTTTAATCTCAGGAACATAAATGTATAGAAACTGCTCTGACCACAAAGTGAGGGGTCAGTGTATATATTGATTGTAATATAGAATTGATCCTCCACTTTATATCCATTATGCTTCTGTACATCCACGTTTCAATTGCTTCAAGTTTTTCTTTCATCTTTGATGATATTGTCCAGCATTCAGTGCCATATTGAAGAACTGACAACACATAGCAATCCAGTACTATCTTCTTTGTTTCTAGCGAAATTTTCCTGTCTCTTAATACTCTACTCAGCTTCTGGAATGCATCCTTTTGCTTTTGGATCTCAGGAACATAAATGTAATGAAATTGCTCTGACCACAAAATGAGGGATCATTTTATATATTAATTGTAATATGGAATTGATCCCCCACTTTATGTCCGTTAGGCTTCTTTAGAACCACATTTTACTTGTTTCAAGTTTATCTTTCATCTTTGATGATATTGTCCAGCATTCACTGCAATATTGAAGAACAGACATCATATAGCAATCTCTTCTTTGTTTCTAGAGAAATTTTCCTGTCTCTTAATACTCTACTTAGCTTCTGGAACAGGTTCTTCATCATGCCATATCTCCTTCGGATCTCAGTGTCGCACTTTCAGTCTTCTGTTAAAACACTTCCAAGGTATTAAAATTGTTGCACCGGCTTGATTTTAGTATCCTTCACCTGTAAATTGGCATTTTTTGTGCTCTTCTTTTTGTTGATGATCATGTATTCGGTTTTCTTGTAGTTTATAGCAAAATCTACTGCTAAGAAGATTGGGTCACTATGTCGATCCAGGATGTTTTTTCCACCTGAATCCATCCTGCATATATACAAGTCAATCATCCGTCCGTGCATGGAGTACTGCTGCCATTTATGGTCAGGTGCCCCTGCCGTTCTCCTCAGTGTTCTTGACAAGCTCCAAAGGAGAGTCTGTAATGTGATAGGTACTGATCTGGCGACTCGTCTGCAGCCACTTTCCCATCGTTGAAATGTGGCCTCCCTCTGTCTCTTCTATAAATACTTTCATGGCTTTTGCTCGGATGAGCTTAAGTCACTGATGCCTCCTCAACAGGTGTTTACCCGTGCAACCAGACTGGCAACTGGGTCCCACCCATTCACAGTCAGGTTAGCCAAACGCAGACGACAATTCTACTCCTGCAGCTTCCTCTCTCGCACTTCCCGCCTGTGGAACTCACTCCCGTATTCTTGCTTTCCTGACGGCTACGACCTCCAGAAATTGAAATGCAAAGTTAATACTCACCTACTAACCACTGGACTCTAGCTCTCTCCCCTCCCCTGTATAATCTTCACGTTCTCTCCGCCCATGTATCTGTCATTGCACCTGCTTTCTCAGCTTTCTATTGTTCCTTTCTAACTAGCTTGTACTCCTCACTCTTTTCTAATTAATCTTTCTACATTTGTGTAACCCCCTGCACATCAGTGGCATTTCTGCCTTGCTCGGGGTGAAATGATTAAAAAAAAAAAAAAAAAAAAAGCCTTTCTTTCGACTTTCTTCAGCTACCTTCTTTAGGGGGTCTTGTATTTTCTTTTCTGTGCCTGCTATGAACACTGTGTTATTTGCATATCTTATGTTGTTCAAATTGTGGCCGCGGATGACGAATCCTGGCATAACTTTTAGGATCCTCAGATTATTCTCTCTGTATAAGTTAAATAGATCCAATGAAAAGACACATCCTTCTCTTACGCCCCTTTCTATCTTTTCATATCTACTGAATTCCTTCCCTGTCCGTATGCAGGTGGTTTGCTGCCAGCAGAGGTTTTTGATTACTTTAATTTATTTCCCAAATATATCAAGGTTGTGGAGTATTTCTATAAGTCCTTTATGGCGTACTTTGTCGAACGCCTTTGTATAGTCTGTAAAATATAGCTATACGTCCTTTTTTTATTTGTAATTCCCTTTCTGATAGCATCCAAAGCATAAATATCGTGTTCCTTGTTCCAATATCCTTGACGAAACTGCTCTGTTCTTGTCCCATCTGTGGCCAGATTCTGCTTCGCGCTCTGTTTATCAGAATCCGGATGATGACTTTTGTTATGTGGCTCATTAAACTGATTGTTCGTTAAAGTTCGCATTCGTTTTCACCTGGCTTCTTAGGAAGAGCTATGAAAATTGGTCTGCTTAGGTCGTCTGGTGTTACACCACTCTTATAGATTACATTTATTATTTATGGAATTTTCTCTGTACAGAAATCGTCTAAGGATGTCAGCATCTCTATCATAATGCCGTCTTGTTTAGCTGCTTTGTTTCTCTTCAGTTTGGCCATTGCAGTTTCCACTTCGGATTTTAGTATTTCCGGTTCGTCAGCATCTTTGTTTATTGTCGGTTGCTCTCTTTTGTCGTGGAAGTGACTTTTTATATATTCTTCCCATTGCTAGTGTATTTCCTCTTTCTCTAATATGATCTTTCCTCTTTGGATTTTATACATCTTGTTGAGGAGCATGTTCTTTGTCCTGTTAGTTCCCTTATTCCTTTATGCATGTCATCTTTATTAGTTGGGCCCAATCTCTCTATTTCTGCACATTTGTTGTTGAGCCATTCCTCTTTAGTCTGTCTATATTTGATGCTTATTTTTTGTGTAGTATCCAGTATTCCGTTCCATGTCTTGGCATAGTTTTCTGTCTCCTATGCATCATCTCAAAAATCTCTTCAGTCATCCACTCGTTTTTTTGTCTGCGTCTTATTTCCTTTGGGGCAATGTTGTTTGCTGATGTCTCTAGCACTTCCTTTAGTGTATACCATTTCGAGTTTCCGTTTCTATTTCGTTCTTCGTATTTGTTTTTATACTGTCAGTGTATTTTTCTGCAGGTTGAGGTCATTCAGGGGCGTGTTGTATTGCACTGTGGGTGCTGCACTATGTTTCTTCAATCTCCAAAGAAGTTTCACCCTTAGTTTGCAGATGACAAGGAAGTGTTCGTTTCCACAATCGACACTTTGACAAATTTTGCATTGAATAACTGCATTACTGAATCTCCAGTTTATAGTTATCTAATCGATCTGGTTTTTCGTGTCGCCTCCTGGGCTTCTCCATGTCCAGAGATGTCTTGGGTGTTCTTAGAATCAGGTTGTTATGTGTTAAGTGTAATAAAAGGTTAAAAAAAATGATTGATCAAAACTCAGAAACAAATATCACATACAAATATTTAATTTACAAAAACACACCAAATAAAATATTTACAAATATACAATTTTTGTTGCATTCAAAACAAGAAACATAGAGTTTACTACTGGCGAGTGTTACGAGGAGAGAAGGGGAAAGTACGGCATCAAATATCTTTACCCAGTTAAGTTGGCGAGGAAGTTAAGTGCTATAATTTTTGGAAATCCTTAAATGAGTATATAATGAATAATTTTAAGTATGGTCAATGAAAGAGTCAAAAATATGTATTTACCCATAGAGTTCCATTAGGTTTTCTTTCAGGTTTTAGTTGGTCGACAACTTCTTAGAGATTCTTTCGGCTGGATATAAATCCTTGAATCACAACCGGAGTTGATAACATCAGCAGGCCCTGGTAACAACTAACTACTCGCTGCCCAAAGCCTAATTTTATAGGAGCTAAAATCTAATTTGGATATTTCTATAACCTTTAGAACTCTCTAGATTTTACTGGAACATTCTGGCATATTCCAAACGTTCTATTTCGAATTTTCTTATTTTTACGACTACTTCATTAATTAAAACTTTCATGAAATAGCACTTAGGTCTCAATAGAATCCATTACTATAACTTTTTATACATTATTAATATTATTTTTATATATAAATGCATCCTCGTAACAGTAATGCAAGTAGGACTCAATAGAATCCATTACTATAACTTTTTATACATTATTAATATTATTTTTATATATGAATGCATCCTCGTAACAGTAATACAAGTAGGACTCAATAGAATCCATTACTATAACTTTTTATACATTTTAATTTTAAATTTTAAATTTAATTTCTTGGGTTTAATTTAAATTTTAAAATTTAATTTCTTGGGTTTGACACTGAGCCTTGGATTTTTCCAGTATGGAGCAGAAAGATTAGCGGACCTGAAGCAGACTACCACCACGTTTAATTTCGTTGTTTTTCATTTTTTTTTTTTTTTTTACTTTTTTCAGCGCAGTCCTATCGATTATCCACTTAGCCTTACGATTGACAAAAAAAAAAAAAAAAAAAAATTTGAAAAATTTCAATATTTAAACATTTTCTAGGGGGATTAGTTTCTCATACAACGTTTATAGTAAATCGAGCCTCCATTTTTAAACCAGTCGTCTGTACGACATTACCGCCAGCAGTAAATTTGTTAATTATCAAATTTTGTGAACTTTTTTCAGTGCAATATTATCTTTTACACCTTAAGCTTTACGAATGACAAAAATATTTGCAAAAATTTCTATATTTATTCAATTTTAGGTGGGTGACCAGTTCCTCATACAACCTTATAGTGGTTTGAAAATGGAGGATCGATTTACTTTAAAGTTTTATGAGAAACTGATCCCCCAACTCAAATTTGTTTGAATATTGTAATTTTTCAAATTTGTTTTGATAATCGGAAAGTTTAAGTAACAATCGATAGAACTGCGCTGAAAAAAAAAAGAAAAACAACGAAATTAACATAAACAAAGCGACCCCAACGTGAGTGGATTGAAAATGGAGGATCGATTTATTTTAACGTTGTATGAGAAACTGACCCCCACCCGCAATTTGTTTGAATTTTTTTTTTTAATCATATCACCCCAAGCAAGGTATTCCACTGCCACTATAGCGCAGGGAGTTACATAGAGCGATTGGATATAGGAAATGTCAGAAGGAGGGTGATAAACGAGTAAGGAGGTACATAGGAAGAGTGTTTGAGAGAATGGGTGCGAGTTAGTGTGTTAGGAGGTGTCTATTGACCTTACATTTAAACTCCTGGAGGTTGTAGCCGTCGGGGAAGCAAGCATGCAGAAGGGAATTCCACAGGCGGGAAGTGCGAGGAAAGAAGCTATTGAAGTAGAAATTGCGGTTACATTTCATCGGTTTCACTGTAAAAGGGTGGGACCTAGTTGCTAATCTAGTATCTCGTTCAAATTCATACCTAGGGGGCACCAGTGATCTAAGTTCATCGGAGCAGAAGCCGTGAAAGTATTTATAGAAGAGGCACAGGGAAGCCACGTCACGCTGGTGAGAGAGTGACTGCAGGCGGTCAGCCAAGTCGGTATCGATCACATTATAGATTCTCCGTTGTATTTTGTCAAGAATCCCAAGGATGTGGCAGCAGTATTCAATACACGGGCGGATGGTAGATTTATATATGTGCAGGATATGTGCAGGATAGAAAGAACTTCCGGGCCCTGCAAAGAGAGCCGACTTTCATAGCAGCGGATTTAGCAATGGATTCGACGTAGTCATTCCACTTGAGGTCCGCTGAGAGTGTCAGGCCAAGCAGGCGTAGTGTTTTACTCTCTGGGAGGCAAGCCTGTTCCATGCTAATGGGAGGGAGGTTCAGTTGTCTGTTGCCCATGCAGATCCTTAATGGACGAGGAGTTATTTCCTTTGGAACTAAACCTCTTTACGCCGTTGGTGCTAACAGTCACAGCAAGACGGTCAGGTGATACCTGTTGCCCATGTAGGTCCTTACTGGACGAGGAGTTATTTCCTTTGGAAGTAAACCTCTTCACGCCGTTGGTGCTAACAGTCACAGCAAGACGGTCAGGTGATACCTGTTGCCCATGCAGGTCCTTAATGGACGAGGAGTTATTTCCTTTGGAAGTAAACCTGTTCACGCCGTTGGTGCTAACAGTCACAGCAAGACGGTCAGGTGATACCTGTTGCCCATGCAGGTCCTTACTGGATGAGGAGTTATTTCCTTTGGAAATAAACCCCTTCACGCCGTTGGATTTCATATAACAATTTTTCAAGGCCATGATTATTCTCAGGAATGATAAGAGAGTAGTATCCCGCTGCCTTTTCCACAGGGATTTATCGATACACCGCCTCTAGTTAGCTGGCCGCAGACTTCTATAGATACATTAATAGACTCAAATTAGTATTTGTCTATATTTCTGAGATGAGGTAGTATTTACAGTATTTACATTATTTGGACTATTGTCCTCATCTTTTTGCCATTTGTACGACGTTTCGGCCCTTGTATGTTCCACCCTTCTTCAGATGCTGTCGTCTATATAACATCAGGACGATCTTCAGAAGTGGTTCTACACTTCGCAGGTGTCTCTCCAGAGTAAGACCTCCAAAAGAGGAGAACATGACTAAGGACTGTATGTACGCCATTGCAGGTGAAGTTTGACTGTTTCACCAGAAACCTGAAACCGTTCGATAAGTCCACTACAAACCTGTCTATCGTTCGCTTCTATAGCCGCATTCAAGGCCTCATCATCCAGGACCCGTGGCCGGCCACTGCGGTGTTCATCTCAAAGGAACAGATCTCCTGACCTGAAGTTCTGAAACTAGTAATTTCTGGCGTTGCGTTCACTCACATCATTATCGCTAAAGGCTTGAAGTTTCGGCTACCTGATACGGCTGAGGAGAGGCTCACCTTAATGTCAAAAACAGAAAGACCTGAACGAGCTGCTTCGACATCGCAGTATGTCCTCGCCACCCACACCCACACTCACACCAACCGATTTTCCGGAACATGACGCACTAAGTCGAGTATAAGTGATCACTTCTCCCACACGACTTAAAAACTGCAAGGGCTTTTTTTTTTAGTGGGGTTACCTTCTCTTTTAAGGCTCCTCTTGTCTTTTGGCACTTTTCCTGATGATGATCCAGTCTATCCTGACTCTGAAGTTCTTAAAATAAAATTCAAAGAGTCCATGGGCATAAAAAAAACAAAGTTGTGAATTCTCAACAATTTGATTCAATTTACTGGATTGTAAGTTCAATACCTGGCTACTGCGGAATAAAAAAAAAACATAACGACTTGAGTAAAAAGGAAGAAAACTGACACTGAGATATATGAGAAAAACATGGCAATAAATCCTAATCGCCTGAAGAAGCGCACAGCAGTCAAAATGTCGTGAATATGTCAACAGTAATAAGGACAACAGTCCGCACAATGTAAATAGTATAGATAATTACAATACCTTATTTAAGAAATATAGACAGATCCTGAAGAAGTTCGGAGCGTACAACGGCAGAAATGTCGTACATATGGTAACAAAGATGAGGACAACATTCTACACAATTTAAATAATATAAATAATTACAATATCACATCTCAGAAATATAAACACATCCTGAAGAAGACTGGGGCGTACAACGATCGAAATGTCGTGAATATGGCAGGACAAGTCTGCGCAATTTAAATAGTGTAGAAACCAGTTCTTGTTAGAGTTTGCAACCCCAACCTCACATTGAGAATGATGCATCGCCTCTAAGACAGCATTTATTCTTTTGTTGGCCATGTTGTTTTCAGCATAGCACACTTACTTGACACTGACGCAGACTGAATAAATCAGTCGAAACGTTTGGTAACAACGGACGCAATACCATAATGAGTTGAAATGTCTGTATAACTTTTGAAATGGAAGGAATAATGTATTCGCTTTGTTTTGAGCGAGAAAGCCCGAAGAACACATCGGCCGAGGTACTGGGATAAGAAACAAGATTGGTGAGAATAACAGACCAAATGATTTGTGGAACAATAGCAATGGCTTATCTAAACATTTCAAACAATATTTACTTATACAGACGTAATTCTATAAGTGCTGACTTCTCAATGTCAATTATTTGAAGCTGTATTTAAAGTTGTAATCTGTCCTTTGCAATGACCTTTTCTATTAACCCGGAATTAGGGGTAAAATCCATTGCAACAGAGAATATTCCGATACGGAACTGCGGGGTCAGCGTGAAAATTATTTCTAAATTTGACTGTGCGAAAAATGTTGATTCAGTGAATCTATATACAACAATAGTTATAGGCAGAGGAAGAGACGAGTACAAATAGATAGATAGATAGATAGATAGATAGATATTGAACAGACTAAGATAAAAAGATAGATAGATAGATATTGAACAGACTAAGATAGATAAATAGATATATAGATATGAACAGAATAAGATAGATAGATAGATAGATAGATAGATATTGAACAGACTCAGATAAAAAGATAGATAGATAGATAGATAGATAGATAGATAGATAGATAGATATTGAACAGACTAAGATAAAAAGATAGATAGATAGATAGATAGATAGATATTGAACAGACTAAGATAGATAAATAGTTATATAGATATGAACAGAATAAGATAGATAGATAGATAGATAGATAGATAGATAGATAGATAGATAGATAGATATTGATCAGACTAAGATAAAAAGATAGATAGATATTGAACAGACTAAGATAGATAAATAGATAGATACATATGAACAGAATAAGATAGATAAATAGATATGAACAGACTGAGATAGATAGATAGATAGATAGATACATAGATAGATAGATAGATAGATAGATAGATAGATAAAGACAGAAGAAAAAGTGCGTAACATATTTGATATAATCGATAAAGCGTCTGTATACTTTAATATATACGCGGTAAATATTGCATGTGTTTTACTACCTCATTCCTTGACATACAACAGTCTAACAAACCAAGTAATGGTATCGGAGCCTCACTAGACACGGAAAGCTTATTCACTGTTAAAGTAAGTATAAACCTTTTCCTATAGAACCTATACAAATTCTAATTCCAGTCGAGTTCATTACTTTAAGTGCTAATACCCTTGGGAAAGGCATGAATCCAACCCTTCATTCTTTCTTATTGTTATGTGCGCTTATTAAGAAGCATGGTAAAGAAATGGATTGTGCCTCGGATTGTTCGAATTCCAGTTGAATTCATTGCATTCTCTTACGTACTAATACCCTTGGGAAAGGTATGAATCATTCTCTTCTCTACAAGCTGTAGTTAAATAGCAGAACACACTGAGTTCTACAGCCTTGTGTAGCAACCGGTTTCGGAGAAATAAAAACTCTAAATTCAAAAATGACAAACCAAAACCAAAAGCCTGGAGGTGAATCCCATCTCTTAGACGATAGAGGGGTGTGTGTATGGTAAACATCCAAACCTGTAAGAAGAAATGCAACAAACCAGACCATCATAGAGTGCGATGGTGAGGGGTCGTCGAAGCCCTTTGCTACACTAAGAGCAGTGACCGTTTAATCAGTTCAAAAAATCCAGTATAAAGCCCTAGAGCTACACGAGGTTGTATAAGCGTAGGAATGGAGTATAGAGCCAACATTCGAAGGAACCGGAAACCCAATCGTAATAAAGAAACAAAATATAAACCTCTATTCTCCTCATCTTTGAAATTCTTTTCATAGGCGTTAAAAGTCTGAAAGAATCAGCGAATGAGCTACGGTATGAGGACCTCCTTAGTAAACGACGTATATAAAGAAACTAGCAGCATAGCCCGGCGTTGCTCGGGTGTAATGAAAGCTTTAAAACTAATCCATGGTCCTGGATCTCAGACTCAGCCTAAACAATATTTGAAATAATAAAATAATTGCGACAATTTACCAATCGCACCTAAAATATATATATATACACTAGCAGTATAGCCCGGCGTTGCTCGGGTGTAATGAAAGTTTTAAAACTAATTCATGGGCATGGAGCTCAGACTCTTTGGACATTGGCACGAAAGACTAAAAATCAATAGTTGTTTTCAATTAAAGCGAAACTGTAGACTGAAAGAAAAATAAATGGATGTAAGTCAAATTTTGATTTCCTGGTATCGATATCAAATAAGTTTTTTTCGTCGTAAACTGAATTTTGAAGGCTAAATAAGTGTTCTGAGTAAATGGCATCATGGCTGAGACTAAGAACTACAATTATACCTACTTAGAGCCAAACCCAAAGCAAAAAATAAAATAAAAGGGCTGAAAAAATACAGACATACAGGCAGATAAACAGACACACACAAACATCTTGTCTTTTACATATATATATATATTATCGACTTTCTGCACTATTGTAAGAACTGCAACCTTGAAACTTCTGAATATCGTTTCTTATGTCTTTGTCTATGAGTGTATCAAATTTGATTAAAATCGGACCACTCCTTCTATAACCCGATTTTTTCAATTATCGATTTTCGATATTTATCGGGGGTACCTCGACACAAAATCTAGCTAAGAACACTAGCAGACGCTTATAGTACAACTCTGTAAATTTCCAAGAAAATTGGTTCAGCTGTTTCGGAGTCTATAGGTAACGGACACACACACATACAGACACACAAACACACACACACACACACAAAGTTCCATTTATAAATAAGTTTAGATACAATATGGCGGATGCTAATAAAGAAAGATAGCAAGCAAAGCATTGCAGCTAACAACACCAGTCGCAAACTAACCAGCACACAGGTTAAGTTTCAGACTCAAAGTTTACTAAAGCCGATTGGAAGACAATGGCCTGGTGGATACAAACATTAGTTTTGTGAATTTGCTGACAGCAGTTCTGATTTCAATCCCTGGGTCGAACAATGAAGACTTCCACTTGGTAGAAACGAGTGACTGAATAACTAAACTGTTCTAAATAATTTATCCCAAGATATGAGAAATGAAACACGAGCACTCTACTTCCCCGGTTCACACTCCACCCACGTTTACTGAACGGATGAAGAGGCTAAACCCTTGTATCCTGTTTAGGATGTGGTTGCCGGCTTTCTCTTTTCCAATCTTTTACTCATTTCCGTTCTTTTCCTCTTTTTTTTTTTGTTTTTCAATTAGAGTAGATAGACTAAACTATCGCCCGGTTCACACTCCACCCACGTCTATTGAACGGGTGAAGAGGCTCATCCCTTGTTTCCTGTTTAGTATGTGGTTTCCGGCTTTCTCATTTCCAATCTTTTACTCATTTCCGTTCTTTGCCTCTTTTTTTTTAATTGGAGTAGATAGACTAAACTATCACCCGGTTCACACTCCACCCACGTCTACTGAACGGGTGAAGAGGCTCATCCCTTGTTTCCTGTTTAGGATGTGGTTTCCGGCTTTCTCTTTTCCAATCTTTTACTCATTTCCGTTCTTTTCCTCTTTTATTTTTCAATTGGAGTAGATAGACTAAACTATCACCCGGTTCACGCTCCACCCACGTCTATTGAACGGGTGAAGAGGCTCATCCCTTGTTTCCTGTTTAGGATGTGGTTTCCGGCTTTCTCTTTTCCAATCTTTTCACTCTTACGTAGCCCCCTGCATATCAGTGGCGTTACCGCCTTGCTCGGGGTGATACGATTAAAAAAAAAAAAAAGATGAAATAAAGGCTTCAGTTTAGAATTCCCTGTAGGACACCCGGGTCGGTAAACACCTAATATAACCCGATGAGAAGAACAGTCTAAACTTTGTGGTAAAAAAGAACAAAGATGATGACAATAATCCAAATATCAATCAATCAGTCAGTCAGTTAAGTGCCATACGTGATACACGCTTGGGCGATCATGACATGACTGACTAAGCAAAGGACTATCCCAGAGTAGGTTGCCATTACTTTCTGCGGTAGACTGGTTGCCGACCAAGGCTACAGAACCCAATCTGTCCTGTTATTTGACTCATAGCTAGAGGGAGAAGATATGTATTATATTATTAAGTAATAATTTTAAGGGGATCAGTTTATTACTTCATAACAATAGAAAACCGATCCCCTACTTTATGCCCAGTAGAAGCCTTAATTCATATTTCTAACTATTGTATTCAGTTAGTCAGTTTAGTGCCATACGTGATACACGCTTGGGCGATCATGTCTCGAAAGAGACATGACTGACTAGGCAGAAGATTATCCCGCAGTAGGTTGCCATTGCTTTCTGCGGTAGACTGGTGAATTATATTATTATATTAATAAGTAGTAATTAGTGGGGGATTAGTTTATTACTTCATGACAATAGGAAACCGATCACCCACTTTATTCCCAGTAGAAGCCTTAATTATGTTTCTAACTATTATATTCAGTCAGTCAGTTAAGTGCCATACGTGATACACGCATGGGTGATCATGTCTCGAAAGAGACATGACTGACTGGGCAGAAGATTATCCCGCAGTAGGTTGCCATTGCTTTCTGCAGTAGATTGGTTGCCAGCCAAGGTTATAGAACCCAATCTATTATTTAACCCATAACTGGAGGAAGGAGACGGATTAATACCTTTCCCAAGGGTATTTGCGCGTAAGTGAAAGCAAAGAATTACACTGAGATTCGAACTCGGCTCCCCAATTTCTCGTTCCGAGCCGATATCCACTGCACCACAACGCAATCTAGTACTGCGATTAAATTCATAAAGTCTACGTGCCACAGAAGAAAGTTAATCAGAACAATTAGCATAAAAATATTTATAGAAAAAGGACAGAGAATCTACAAGAAATATTTCTAGCACGACACAGTGAACAACCTTCTTAGAAGCAGACATAACAATTTGCACAGTATAATATTTCCAAGGAAAACTTTACACCGAGAATGAGTTACTCACCTGGCGGTGAGCATTAGGATTGTCTCAGACGATTGACAGATAGTAGTTTCGTTTTGAAAGTGTTAAAATTAATTGGCCATTCCTTGCTCCAGTTAACAACAGATTTTAATATGAACTGCCAATTTGACCTTATCAAACGGACCAGCCTTACTATAAAGACAGCAGTAAATAGCTGTGTCATCAGCGTTGATACCGATTTGAGAAATGATAGCCTAAGAAAGGTTGTTTATGAAAATTAAGAAAAACGTAGTTTCAAGGGTGGAATCATGTGAGACGCCAGCGTCAATACAAACAGATATAAAAGGACACATGGGTCAGTGGATATAGACGTTGGTTTGTTCATGTGACTTGATCCAAAGAATTGTGAGTTCAATACCAGGCTACAGCAGGGTAAGAGGGAGGTAACTAATGACTATAAGAAGAGGCCATGCTATGCAAAGAATGAAGATCATATACCCCAGTGATTGTAATGAAGATTTCGGTTCGAAATTGCTAGTACCTGAAGAAGGCCGGAGAGTACAGCAGCCGAAATGTCTTACAATGGCAACAAAGATGAGGACAATAGCCCGAATAATTTAAATACTGTAAATTCTACTTCATCTCAAAATATAGACAAATATTAACCCTAGAATGATTTGGCAAAGGCCTTTCTTTAGCAGTGGGTTCGTAATATCTGCTGCTACTGTTCATATCTATCTATCTATCTATCTATCTATCTATCTATCTATCTATCTATCTATGTTTGTATTGAACTCACAACTCACAAGAGTCAAGTCAGGAACTAACCAACTAAAGTTACTTGTTTTCCACTGCTGTAACCTGGTATTGAACTCTCAACTCTAACAGTCAAGTCAGGAGCAAACACAAGGACAATAGTCCGAATAATGTAAATACTACAAATACTACCTCATCACAGATATATAGACAAATATAAACTTATTTATAAATGGAAATTTGTCTGTGTGTGTATGTGTCTCTCTCTGTGTGTCCGTTACCTATAGACTCCGAAACGGCTTAACCGATTTTCTTGAAAACTTACACAGTATTACTATAAGCGTCTGCGAGTGTTCTCAGCTAGGCTTTGTGTCGAGGTACCCCTGATAAATATAGAAAATCGATAATCGAAGAAATCGAGTTATAGAAGAGAGTGGTCCGATTTTAATCACATTTGATACACTCATAGACAAAGACACAAGAAACGATATTCAGAAGTTTCAAGGTTGCAGTTCTTACAATAGTGCAGAAAATCGATAATATATATATATATATGTATATATATATATATATATATATATATAAAAGGCAAGATGTTTGTGTGTGTCTGTTTATCTGTCTATATGTCCTTTATACAAATCCACTATTTTTATCCGATTCTCACCAAACTTCAGACAAATATTCTTTAGGCTGAGTCTGAGCTGAGGATCTTGGATTAGTTTTAAAGCTTTCATTACACCCGAGCAACGCCTGGCTATACTGCTAGTACTAGATATAAAAAAGTGATGTAGAAAGACTGAATCGTTCGGATTTACCATAAAATTTTAACTTGTGAAGAAGACAAGTATGTCAAATGCCTTCGAGATGTGTGCAAAACAATAGCCCGATATTCACCATTCTTATCTAAAGTACGACAGATACTTTCAAAATTAGCGTTTCGAACAAGAAGGAATTTAAAAGCAAATCCTGTATAGGGTTACGTTTTGACTGTAAACTTTTTCTCGGCCCTCGTACGCATGTGTGTGTGTGTGTGTATCTACACCAACATAATCACGTTACCATATTCGTGTTACTGTGTGTACTGGGGTGAAAATATCACACGCAAATTACGGGCACACAAACACACACACACACACACACACACATATATATATATATATATATATGCAATTGTCGACATAATTGTACGTGTGTGTAGTATAATTTTTCCCTAAGTGCTCATTGGTCCTGTCACACGACATAGCATTTAAACAGGTGGAATGTCCCGAACGAGATAATCTATTACGATGACTATCTTCCGTTGTCAGGAAATTTAGTGTCTGCGATATTCACTTTGTTTTGTTTTTTATTGCATATTGAGTTTCCCTGACTAACTCCAGACGATCGCATCATTGTTTCACTCATTGTTTTGGGCTTTCTTTCTTTTGTATTTCTAGGCGGGGTTCATATAGGTACCTCTACTAAACCGCTAAAAAAAAACAAACAAACAAACAAAAAACAAACAAACAAAAAAACAAACAAAAAAACAGCATAGTATGAATAAAAAAGGCCCCAAACTTAATAAAAAAACAAATTTTCTTTCTATGAAAATATTTATATTTTTATTATCAAAGATCAAAGTATTTTTTAATTATATTTTAAATATTTTTATCCCTTCTAAAACGTTAGAAATTTTGGTGAGGAATCTTGTTTGGATTTCAGTTAGCGGGTACCCAAATCGTTACGAGAGATTACAATGGAAAACGTAGCATTACGTAACTCAGTTTTTTTCCGGTGACAAACACATTAATTTTGAAATTCTTGCAAAAATCAAATAATTGTCTGATTTTAATGAAACTTTCAAGAATTATTCGTAAGTAAATGGAATTAATTTTGAAAGTATTATTTTTTAAAAATTTTCAAAATATTTTTTTTACATCTGTTACCCAACTTCACGGAAATCCATGAAATTTCAAAAAATTAAATTCTGTAGGCAAAAAAGGTTTTATTAGTTAAAACGCAGGACACATTAAAAAATGTAAATTATGTATTACGAGCAGGATAGCCCGGCGTTACTCGGGTGTAATGAAAGCTTTAAAACTAATCCATGGTCCTGGAGCTCAGACTCACCCTTAAGAATATTTTAAATAATAAAATAATTGCGACAATTTATCAATCGCACCTATTGTATATATGTATATATATATATATATATACTAGCAGTATAGCCCGGCGTTGTTCGGGTGTAATGAAAGCTTTAAAAGTAATCCATGGTCCTGGAGCTCAGACTCAGCCTTAAGAATATTTAAATAATAAAATAATTGCGACAATTTATCAATCGCACCTAGTATATATATACTACTAGTATATATATATATATATATATATATATATATATATATATATATACTAGCAGTATAGCCCGGCGTTGCTCGGGTGTAATGAAAGCTTTAAAAGTAATCCATGGTCCTGGAGCTCAGACTCAGCCTTAAGAATATTTTAAATAATAAAATAATTGCGACAATTTATCAATCGCACCTAGTATATATATACTACTAGTATATATATATATATATATATATATATATATATATACTAGCAGTATAGCCCGGCGTTGCTCGGGTGTAATGAAAGCTTTGAAACTAATCCATGGTCCTGGAGCTCAGACTCTTTAGACGTTGGCACAAAAGACTAAAAAGCAATAGTTGTTTCCAGTTAAAACGAAACCGTAGACTGAAAGAAAAATGAATGGATGTAAGTCAAATTTTCATTTCCTGGTATCGATATCAAATAAGTCTTTTTCGTCGTAAACTGAATTTTGAAGGCTAAATAAGTCCTCCGAGTAAATTGTATCATGGCTGAGATTAAGAACTACAATTATACCTACTTAGAGCCAAACCCGAAGCAAAAACTAAAATAAAAGGGCTGAAAAAAATACAGACATACAGGCAAATAAACAGACACACACACAAACATCTTGCTTGCCTTTTATATATATATATTATCGATTTTCTGCACTATTGTAAGAACTGCAACCTTGAAACTTCTGAATGTCGTTTCTTATGTCTTTGTCTATGAGTGTATCTAATTTGATTAAAATCGGACCAATATTTGTTTTTGGTTTGAAATAACCTGCAAAAGGTTGATAAGCCGTAAAACAGATTAATGAAAAATATTTATTAATTTTCTGTTATTGATTTATTTGTTTCTCCTGCATTTCGTTTGATTCTTTCTTATTCATTTCGTTTACTTCTCCCCCGCATTTATCTTTATCTATGACTCTTTCCTTCTCGACCTCCCTCTCTCTCTCCCTCTCCCTCTCACATTCACTCTCCATCCTTCTCCCACTCTCCACCACTCTCTCTATCACCCTCCTTCTCCCTATCTCCCTCCCTCTCCCTCTCACTTCCCCCTCGCCCTATCTCCCTCTCTCCCTCCCTCTTCATCCTTCCTTCTCTCTCACCCTTTCTCCTTCCCTCTCCCACTTCCCACTCTCCATCCCTCTCCCTATCACCCTCCTTCTCTCTCTATATATATATCTCCCTCCCAACTCTCTATCTCTCTTTATCTTCCTATCTCCCTCCATCTATCTATCGCCCGGTTCACACTCCACCCACTTCTATTGAACAGGTGAAGAGGCTCATCCCTTGTTCCCTGTTTAGGAGGTGGTTTCCGGCTTTCTCTTTTCCAATCTTCTCACTTTTTTTTCAATTGGAGTAGATAGATCTATCTATCCCCCGGTTCACACTCCACCCACATCTATTGAACAGGTTAAGAGGCACATCCCTTGTTCCCTGTTTGGGATTTGGTTTCTGGCTTTCTCTTTTCCAATTTTCTCACTTTGGTTTCTTTTTTTTTCTCAATTGGAATAGATAGACTAAACTATCGCCCGGTTCACACTCCACCCTCGTCTATTGAACAGGTGAAAAGGCTCATCCCTTGTTCCCTGTTTAGGATGTGGTTTCCGGCTTTCTCTTTTCCAATCTTTTCACTATTACGTAGCCCTCTGCACATCAGTGGCGTTACCGCCTTGCTCGGTAAAAATTAAAGATTAAAAAAAAAAACTCTCTCTTCCCCTCTTTCGATCTCCTTCTTTTTTCTCCATCTCTCTCCCTTTTCTCTCTCACCCTATCTCCCTTCTGCTTTCTATCTCCTTCCGTCTCCCTCTCTGTCCCCCTCCACTATCTCACTATTTCTACTTCTCTCTCTCCTCTCCCTATCTTTCTCCCTCTCCTTCCACTTATCTCACCCTCTTTCTTCCTCTTTCTCCATCTCTTCCACTCTCTCTATCACCATCCATCTCCCTCCCTCTTTCTATCTCCCTCCTTCTCCCTATCTCCCTCCTTCTCCCTATCTCCCTCCCTCTTTCTATCTCCTTCTCCCTATCTCTATCTCCCTCCTTCTCCCTATTTCCCTCCCTCTTTCTATCTCCCTCCTTCTCCCTATCTCCCTCCTTCTCCCTATCTCCCTCCTTCTCCCTATCTCTTCTTTTTATTCTTCTTAAGTTTGCTTCTAGCTCCACTCTCTTATCAATCCCCTTCTCTCTTTTTTCTCACAATATATCTTTCTTCATGCCCTTCTCGTTTCTAACAGCATTTCGCTCTCTCTTTTTCTCTATCTCATTCTTCTTCATCTTCTTCTTATGATAATTTTGCTTCTACCCCTCTTCTTCTTCTTCTTCTTCCTCCTCCTCCTTCCCCACTCTTTTATCTATCCCAATCTCTCCCCCCCACCCCGTAGTGTTTCTTTGTTCACGTCTATCTCATTCCTAACCTCATTTCTCTCTCTCATCCTTTCACTCACTCACTCACTTACTCACACACACACTCTCTCTCACAATCTCTTCCCCCCCCCCCATAGTGTTTCTTTGTTCACGTCTATCTCGTTCCAAATCTCATTTCTCTCTCTCATCCTTTCACTCACTCACTCACACACTCTCTCTCACACTCTCTCACTTTCGCCTGCGTTTCTATTCAACCTCTTCTCTCTCTTGTCTCTAGCGCTTTTCTCTCTCAGTCTCTCTTTGTCTATTTCCTTCTCTTTTTTTCATCGTTCTTTCATTTGTCAACCTCTTTTTCTCTTCACTCACTATGTTTCTTTGTCAATCTTCTATTCATTTTCACCGCCCCTCTCTCTTCTCATCCCATCATTTTACCTTTTCTCTCTCCCCACTTTTCTCTCTCTCTCTCCGTCTTTCCCCTTAATTTTATTTGTGTCTCTCCCACACGTACCAATTCATATATGAAAACTTTCTCGTCCATCTAATGTACCGACCAACCATTTTTTACTCATTCGTTCGGCAAGAAACATATATTCAAAACCAATTTCCCCGTTAATTAAAGCCATATGTCTTTGTTCCTTATCACTGCGGCCTATAAATCAGTCACTGGGGCTTATACAAAGTCAACGAACTTGTTCAACATAATGGCAGAGTGCGATTATCTTTTCCTCTCTTCTGGCCACCAATTGCTTAAGGCTGGTGGTGTGGCAACCCCAGTCCCATTCCACCACACCCATTTTCGTTTTGCTGGCATCTTAAAGTGGATTCGTTTTTCGGGGAGGAGGAGTTCTTCAGGTGTTAAGTTTCAGAGGAATTTGGACATCCAAATTGCGGCATTACAATCTCTGGGATTAAAAATGGAATCGCTTTATTGGAAATGGGTCACTCTTGAAGGCATTTGAGGAAAAATGAAAAAATCTTAATAGTT
>JBBBDQ010001730.1:567500-570000 GCA_037127315.1 Ascarosepion bandense
CTGTAGTCCGACATTCTTTTAATCCGGGCATCATTTGAACAAGTTACATTGGCAAAAATTACATTTACGAATCTAGAAATACGCATCAACGAATATAAACGAGACTTACGCTGTGACAATATATTTAACTCGTTCGGAATTCACAGAAACAAAATTTTAAATTGCCAGTTTATTTAGAAAAGAACATAAACTTTTACGGAAGAAATAATTATAGGGGAGTTCTAATAAATATCTTACCATCTATATACACACTTCAAACACACTTTATTATATCACCAACTTATATATATATATATATATATATGTCAGCATGAAGTGTAGGTATAGAAAAATCCAAAGGAGTATCCTGTACATACAGTGGTAGTATAACTCTTTAAGAGAGCTCTAAACATATATGCATATAAATACATATAGAGCAAATATAAGAAAAATTAAGAAAGACACGTTATTTCATGGTGAATCGGAAGTGTAGGCCTATTTCAGGCGAACCATCATCAGCTTCCGGAATTCAAAATCAAATGCTAAACAAAAAGATTAAAAGAACGAGTTTATTGCAATTATATATATATATATATATAAATATATATATATATATATATATATATATATATATATATATCCAGGGAAAGAGGACCCAAGATTTTACGATTTTGAGTTCCTGGCATTTGTTTTTTTTATGAAGAGTGTTCAATATAATAAATATTGTAGAGCATAATATAATCATATAATTATGAATTAAAAGTACATTGCAACAGGGAAATTTCTATGTTAACAGGAAACGTAATAATTTCCAACATTGCCTGATGACGAGATTCTATCTCAAAACATTAATATTTCCGTATCGCAATGCACTTTTAATTCATCATTATACATGTCGGAGTATTTTTGACAGGAAGGACATAAATTCGAATTTCAATAAACTCGTTCTTTTAATCTTTTTTGTTTAGCCTTTGGTTTTGAAAACTTTCATTAAATTACACGTAGATGCAAAAGAAAAAACGGGATATGGATTAATCTCCGAATCTTTTTTCTTTTAAGAAATTCAGTTATAAATTCTGTTATACGATACTTTTCAATCCAAATAAAAATGTCATCATAATTTTTCTTCAAATTTATATTTTGTGTTTCTATCACTTCATTTACAAGTCCTGTAGTCCGACATTCTTTTAATCCGGGCATCATTTGAACAAAATATTTTTCCCAACTACCATTCCTAACCAAAAATTCCTACAATTAAGGAAAAGTTACATTAGCAAAGATTACATTTACGAATCTAGAAATACGCATCAATGAATATAAACGACACTTACGCTGTGACAATATATTGAACTCGTTCGTAATTCACAGAAACAAAATTTTAAAATGCCAGTTTAATTAGAAAAGAACATAAACTTTTACGGAAGAAATAATTATAGGGAGTTCTGGAAAGACAACAAAAATCCAAAATGTATTAAGTACATACGACAAGAAATTGTGGAGAGCCATATTCGCCTACTTTCTGAAGAGACACGGCACTTTGAAGAAAAAGAAGAATTCATATTATTGTCATTTTGTTTATGAACTACCTAGAGTTTTGTCGACAACATCTGAAATATCATTTTTGGCTGTGTTCCCCACATCTGCGCCCAGATCTTTATTAACGAGTGACGATAAATATCCGGCTCATCTTAAACATCTAAATCAATAAAAGCGAGATTTTTTTATTTATTTCCACCAACAACGCACGGTCCTTTCTAATGTCTCTTATTCTCAAGTATTTTTGATATTGTGGGTGGCTTCCGTATTGTAATGGTCGAGTTTCATTTCGTAGGGCGTCATGACGTCATAATCACCTTTATATATCTACTTCTTTCGACACATTATAAAAAAGCAATATCGTGAAGAAATATAAATCCAAACAACACCCAAAAGAAGGGTAGTAAGATTTGGAAAATGATATATAAACATACGCTTAAAAGGAAGACGCCGGTGCGCACACTAATAAATCAGTTATAATAAAGAACACTTTGACTTCTGTTGTTTCTCTGTCTGTAACAACACACTCGCCCATTCTCGGGTAATTATAAGTAACATGATCTCCCTAGGCTGGGATCGGAATCAATCAGTCAATTATGTGCCATACGTGATACACACTTGGGTGACCATGTCTCGAAAGAGAAATGACTGACTACGCAGAAGATTATCCCGCAGTAGGTTGCCATTGCTTTATGCGGTAGACTGGTTGCCAGCCAAGGCTATAGAACTCAATCACATTATTATATTAAATGTAATTCGTGGGGGATCAGTTTATTACTTCATAACAATATAAAACCGATCCCCCACTTTATGCCCAGTAGGTTTTAATTATGTTTCCAACTATTATATTCAGTCAGTCAGTTAAGTGTCATATGTGATACACACTTGGGCGATCATGTCTCTTTCGAGACATGACTGACTAGGCAGAAGATTATCCCGCAGTAGGTTGCCATTGCTTTCTGTGGGAGACTGGTTGCCGACCAAG
>JBBBDQ010001730.1:580000-617500 GCA_037127315.1 Ascarosepion bandense
ATTGTACAGGTGTAGAGGCTCATCCCTTGTTCCCTGTTCAGGATGTGGTTTCCGGCTTTCTCTTTTCCAATCTTTTCACTTTTCTTTTTTTTCCTTTTCATTTTTTTTTCTCAATTGGAGTAGATAGACTATCGCCCGGTTCACACACCACCCACGTCTATTGTACAGGTGTAGAGGCTCATCCCTTGTTCCCTGTTCAGGATGTGATTTCCAGCTTTCTTTTTTCTAATCTTTCAACTCTTACGTAGCCCCCTGCACACCAGTGGCGTTACCGCCTTGCTCGGGGTGATATGATTAAAAAAAAAAAAAAAAAATATATATATATATATATATATATATATATATATTGAACACAATTGTATTTCCGCTAATAGTTTTGAACAGTGAAGATTGGTAACCGAGAAATTGTTGATGTGTTTTTGACTTTTTATGAGAAGGCGCCCTGAATAGGTAAGAATCAGTCGTAGTGAATGATGACGACTAAGCCTTTAAATTTGTTTTTGTTTAGCGGCGTGTCAAACTCTATGGGATATTTAATGCCGAGTTCGAATTCTAGTTGAATTCCTTGCTTTCACTTTAGCACAAATACCCTTGGGAAAGGTATTAATCCGTCTCTTCCATCCAGTTATGGGTTAAATAGTAGGATAGATTGTGTTCTATAGCCTTGGCTGGCAACCAGTCTACCGTAGAAAGTAATGGCAATATACTGCGGGATAATCTTCTGCCCAGTCAGTCATGTCTCGAAAGAGACATAATCGCCCAAGCGTGTTTCACGTATAGCATTTAACTGACTCATTGACTGTAATTTTCATTTGAATAAAAGCGATTCAAATACTTTTTTTATTGAACTTTTTTATATTTTCTTGTATTCTTTTTCTCTTTTTTTTTTTTTTTTTTTTTTTTTGAGTATGCTTAAAGCAATGGCAACGGGATAATATTCTGCCCAGTCAGTCATGTCTCTTTCGATACATGTATTACGTATGGCATTTAACTGACTGACTGACTGACTGACTGACTGACAGGCATCCATTCTTCTTCTTCTTCTTCTTGTTCCGTGTCCTTTCAGGACGTAGGCAATCATGGACATCCACTTGCCCCTAACTCTTGTCGCTCTCAATATTTTTCCTCTCCCAAACTCTACTCTGCCATCCATTTGCTCATGTCTATCAAGTATGCCTCGCGTTGCTTTCCCCTGTCTCCCTTTCCTTCTATCCATCTTGTGAGTATTAAGTTCTCTAGGCCCTCTTTCTTCCTTACATGTCCCAGGAACCTCTCTTCCTGATATTAAGTATAAGTTTTCTCTTCATTTCCATCCTCTCCAACACTTCATTATTGGCTACGTGCCCATGGTATTCTCTGCATCTTTCTGTAAAACCACGTTTCTGCTGCCTCAAGCCTCTCCTTCATCCTTGATGAGATCGTCCAACAATCACTTACATACAGAAAGACAGATATCATATAGCAATCTATCAGTATAGATCTTTATTAACTGTATATTTATATAGAGTTTCTATTACTAGTTCCGTCTCTTGTTTTCATTGATACTAGTAGTTTTATAGTCACTATTATTATTATGTCATTTTTCATCATATTTCGATTTCTGCTTTGGTCTCACGACCAACCAAGTCTGCAGGGAGACCTAAGGCAGGTAGTGGCGTGTTGTTATGGCTCCATTTCATGTTTTTCTATCTTCCCTATCATCCCCAGCATTACATATATAAAGTTTTCCTTAGTGTGTGGGCTGTACTTAATAAGACAATTTTTTGTATATCTCTTAAGCTGGGGTTTCCAGGGATTCTTTCAATGTGTTGTTTTGTTCCATTTTTTATCATTCCAAGTGCACCTACTATCACTGGCACAACTCTTGTTTTCAATTTCCACATTTTTTCTATTTCAATTTCCAGGTCTTTATATTTTGACAGTTTTTCAAATTCCTTGATTGCTATGTTACAATCCGCTGGACAAGCCATATCAATTAATAGACAAGTTTTCTCCTTCTGGTTTTTAACAATAATGTCTGGCCTGTTTGCTTCAATTTTTCTGTCTGTGTAGATGGTGTAATCCCATAGAATGGTTACATCTTCTATTTCTGTAACCGGTGCTGGATGATGTTCATACCAGTGTTTGTTTACAGCTTTTCCATAATGTTTGCACATTGCCCAATGTAAATATTGCCCAACTCTATCGTGGCGATTTTTATATTCGTTTGGGGCAAGCACAGAACAGCCTGAGATTAGGTGGTCTATTGTTTCTTGGTGTTTATCACAAAACCTGCATTTTGGATCCATATTATTATGCATAATATTTGCCTGAAAGTTTCTCGTGAAAAGACTTTGGTCTTGTGCTGCAAGTATAAATCCTTCAGTTTCAGACTTTAATCCAGATGCACGTAACCATCGATGAGTATTAACTTTGTCAACATTGGATTTATTGGCCATGCAGAGGTTTGTCTTGCCAGCACTGTTTCATCTGTTCAAGAGCTTTATCTTTGGCTTTCATTTTCATATTTTTTGCCGCAATAGTTGGTTCTTGGCTTCTGTTTTGCTTTTCTACAGAATCTACTAACTGCAAATCTTGTTTGTATTTACTGCCTTCTTTTATTATTGAATATTTTTTCTTTCTTTCTTCATGTTGCCTTATTATTATTATTATTATTATTATTATAGAGTCACAATCAATTTCCCCGCTAAATTGCACGTACGAATTTCATTTTATTTTTATTCGGTCGAGTTAGCTGGGATATTCAGGAGTCTATCACGCAAATCATTATGGTCATAAGTCAAGGTTGGTGGTCATTCGGGTGGCAATTTGTCATAGCTAAGCGACCAACCCGTCTTGTGACATGGCCAGGTGTCCATAACAGTAGATCACTCACGAATTAATGTTTTGCTCGCCAGCAGTAAAAGCGCATTATACGAACTTGTAGAATTGTAGAAATATCAATGATGGATCCATTAAGAAGACCTGGGATCGGCAAAAGAATTATATGAGGATCGGACTAACTACTCAGTTGTAATAGGTTCTAGCGAAACAAGCAAGCTAACCATTACACCACGTTGAGGTGCCCTTAAAAGTGGCTTTCTACGCGTAGCTTAGATGTAGCACAAGGCTGAAATTATGGGTTACCCAGCGAGGATCGAACTCCCTACTCAGTCTTAATTGTTCTAGCGAGACAGATTGGGAGACAGGAAAATTTTGCTCGCAAAAAAAAACAAAAAAAAAAAACATCGTTATTGACTGTTACGTGAGATCTGTCCTCCTGTATAACAGCGAATGCTCGTTAATCGCAATCAAAGATGAAGGAAGTTGAGACTGGATGCAACAGAAATGTGGTTCTACAGAAGGATGCTGAGGATACCATGGACTGAATATGTGACCAACGACAAGGTTTTGGAGAGGATGCAAATGAAAAGGAAACTTAACACCCGTGAGAGATAGTTGAAGTTTCTGGGACCCATAATAAGGTAGAAGGGCTTAGAGAATCTAATACTCACTGGGCGGAAAGAAAGAAAGAGAGAGAAGAGAAAGCAATGTAAGACATACTTGATGGGTTTGAGCAAGTGGATGGCGGAGCAGGGTTTGAGAGAGATACCAAGAGGAAACCTGTTAAGAGCGACAAGGGTTAACGGATAAATGGAGATCTATGATCGCCTACGTCCTAAAAGGAAACGGCACATAAAGAATATATATCCTCTTATATGGCAGGGAATGAAAGAGAGACTGGAAGCAACAGAAATGTGGTTCTACAGAAGGATGCTGAGGATACCATGGACTGAAGATGTGAGCAACGACAAGGTTTACGAAAGAATGAATATGAAAAGGAAACTTATTGAAACATCAAGAAGAGAAATTTGAAGTTTGTGGGACACGTAATGAGGAAGGAGAACTTGGAGAATCTGATACCCACATGGCGGATAGAGAAAAATAGATAGGGGTAAACAGTGCGTGACATACTTGATGGGTTTAGGTAAAAGAAAGGGAGAGTAGGATTTGAGAGGAATAGCAAGACAAAAGATATTGAGAGATACAAGGGACAGGAAGATAGGAAAGGCCATGATCGCCTACGTCCGAAAGGGACACGGCGTATAAAAAAGATTTTTGCAGGAAAAAAAAAGCTTTCAATATCTAGTGTAGGTAAAAATATAAATGGCCACTGATACTGAGTGGCGAATCTGGTGTAAAGTGCCACATATGTATATTACATAGAAATAATTTTTTTTTTTAATATCAAAAAATTTGGAAGTGGACAGAAACCGCGACAGCAAAATCCAAACGCGTATTGAAAAAGCGAAAGATGCTTTCCAAAAGCTAAGGAGAGTATGAAGAAACGGGAATATAATGTTAAAGCACAAAGAAAAGATTCTCAAACTGTTATCGGTCATACTATTGTTACAGGGATGCATTTATAAATAATAATAATAATAATAATAATAATAATAATAATGTCTAAAAAGTTGTAGTAAGGGATTCTATTGCATCCTACTTGTTATTACAGAAAAGTTTTTATTCATAAAGTAGTCGTATAAATAGAGAAATTAGGAATAAAACGTTTTGGAAGATGCCAGAATGTTCCAGTAAAACCGAGAGAATTTTAAATGTTCTAGAAATATGCAAATTAGGTTTTAGCCCCTATAAAAATAGGTTTTGGGAAGAGAGTAGTCAGTTGTTAACAGGATTTGCTGATATTAACAACTCCGGCCGGATTCGTGGATCTGTGCATTCAACCGAAAGAATCTCTAAGAAAAGTTGCTGACCAACTAAAACCTGAAAGAGAACCTCATGGAACTAAAAGGGTAAATATATATTATTTACTCTTTCACTGACCAAACTAATAATCATTCTTTATATACACATTTGAGGATTCCCTAAAAGTATAGCACGTTAAATTCTTCGCTAAAAATATTTGACACCTTCCTTCCTCTTCGTAACACTTACCCGTCATTCTGCCAGTAGTAATCTGTTTTCTGTTTTGAATGCAAAAAAATTGTAAATTTTATATATATATATCATTTTGTGTTTATCATAAATTAAATATTTGTATGTGATTTTAACTCTGAGTTTTGGTCAATCATTTTTTTCTTTTGTTACTCTTAACACGTAACACTATATAGCAGTCAATGTCTGATAATCGACTCACAGATTAAGACGTGAAGCAACAGATGTGGTTCTACAGAAGGATAATGGGAATATATTGGACTGAACATGTGAGCAGCGACGTAAAGAGAATTAAAATTCGAATCAGAATGAGACAGTAGAACTTTTTCGAGCAACTAAAAATGAAAGAATAGTTGAAGAATTCGACACTTACAGGACACAAAGAAGTCAAGAAGATAGAGAAAGACAACGAACCGCCTACTCAAAGTATTGTCTATATTTCTAAGATGAGGTAGTATTTACAGTATTTACATTATTCGGACAATTGTTTTCATTTTTGTTGCCATTCTACGACGTTTCGGCCGTTGTACACTCCGGCCTTCTTCAGGTGCTAGGAATTTTAAACAAAGCCCTTTATTACATCACTCATGACTGCCAAAAAAGAGGCTCTACGAAAAAGAGATGATATACCCCAGTGATTGTAATAGAGAGATCTGTTCGAAATTCCTAGCACCTGAAGAAGGCCGGAACGTACAACGACCGAAACGTCGTACAAATGGCAACAAAGATGAGGACAATCGACCGAATAATTTAAATACTGTAACCTACTTAAAGGTTGGCGGAGTAAGGATCATTAGAGACAGGCCTTACTTAGACCTACAAAAGAGAAGTCGTGTATATCCAGGATCAACCATTTTATGAAGGAAAATGACACATAGAAGAAGTAAATATCACATACTAAACATATCAGGAAGGCAAAAAGCGCTATGGGTTAAATAGTAAGACAGGAATCAAGAAACCATTATTATCACACACACACACACACACACATACACACACGCGCGCGCACCGAGAAAATCTTTTAATCTAAAAAATATTTTTTGGCTTCAAATAACCCACAAATGATCGATAAGCCGTCGGGAACTGATCAGTAATCAATAATGAATGGCATCAAACTATGTGCCATTGTTAAAAATCAAAATGCACAGAAGAACTGAAATTTATACGAGCGAAGATAGATAGATATGAACAGACTGGGATAATACTGACTTGGCAGACCGGCTGCAGCCGCTCTCACACCGGCGTGATGTAGCTTCCCTGTGCCTCTTCTACAAGTACTTTCATGGCTTCTGCTCCGATGAGCTTAGATCACTGGTGCCGCCTAAGCACGAATTTACACGAGATACTAGATTAGCAACTAGGTCTCACCCTTTTACAGTTAAACAAATAAGATGTAGCCGTAAATTCTACTCCAACAGCTTCTTTTCTCGCGCTTCCCGCCTGTGGAACTCCCTTCCACAAGTCTGCTTTCCCGACAGTTACAATCTCCAGGTGTTTAAATGTAGGGTCAATAGACACCTCCTATCACACTAACTCCCAACTATTCTCACAACACTCTCATCTACCCAACCCTCATTCACGGTATCCTCACCCGCCTATCACCCACCCTCTGTTATTTCCTATATTTAATCAGCCTTTCTCCACTCTACGTAGCCCCCTGCACAGTAGTGGCAGTGACATGCCTTGCTCGGGGTGAAACGCTTATAAAAAAAAAAAAAAAGAGATAGATAGATAGATAGATAGATAGATAGATTCGATCAAGCTGAGATAGATAGATAGATAGATAGATAGATAGATAGATAGATAGATAGATTCGATCTAGGCTGAGATAGATAGATAGATAGATAGATAGATAGATAGATAGATAGATAGATAGATTCGATCAGGCTGAGATAGATAGATAGATAGATAGATAGATAGATAGATAGATAGATAGATAGATTCGATCAGGCTGAGATAGATAGATAGATAGATAGATAGATAGATAGATAGATAGATTCGATCAGACTGGAGATAGATAGATAGATAGATAGATAGATAGATAGATAGATTCGATCAGGCTGAGATAGATAGATAGATAGATAGATAGATAGATAGATAGATAGATAGATAGATAGATAGATAGATTCGATCAGGCTGAGATAGATAGATAGATAGATAGATAGATAGATAGATTCGATCAGACTGAGATAGATAGATAGATAGATAGATAGATAGATAGATAGATAGATTCGATCAGACTGAGATAGATAGATAGATAGATAGATAGATAGATAGATTCGATCAGGCTGAGATAGATAGATAGATAGATAGATAGATAGATAGATTCGATCAGACTGAGATAGATAGATAGATAGATAGATAGATAGATAGATAGATAGATAGATTCGATCAGACTGAGATAGATAGATAGATAGATAGATAGATAGATAGATAGATAGATAGATAGATTCGATCAGGCTGAGATAGATAGATAGATAGATAG
Source organism: Ascarosepion bandense (assembly GCA_037127315.1). Lineage (NCBI taxonomy): Eukaryota > Metazoa > Mollusca > Cephalopoda > Sepiida > Sepiidae > Ascarosepion > Ascarosepion bandense. The sequence goes on from JBBBDQ010001730.1 coordinate 587,421, forward strand.
ATAGATAGATAGATAGATAGATAGATTCGATCAGACTGAGATAGATAGATAGATAGATAGATAGATAGATAGATAGATTCGATCAGGCTGAGATAGATAGATAGATAGATAGATAGATAGATAGATAGATAGATAGATAGATAGATAGATTCGATCAGGCTGAGATAGATAGATAGATAGATAGATAGATAGATAGATAGATAGATAGATAGATAGATTCGATCTCTAGACTGAGATAGATAGATAGATAGATAGGTAGATAGATAGATAGATAGATAGATAGATTCGATCAGGTTGAGATAGATAGATAGATAGATAGATAGATAGATAGATAGATAGATAGATTCGATCAGGCTGAGATAGATAGATAGATAGATAGATAGATAGATAGATAGATAGATAGATAGATAGATTCGATCAGACTGAGATAGATAGATAGATAGATAGATAGATAGATAGATAGATAGATAGATAGATAGATAGATAGATAGATGTTAATCGTTGCTCAACAGATGGCTCCTGGTTTTAAATTACATTTTCCATTAAAAGCTTTTTAGCATGAAAGGCTAAGTTCTTTTCATATATGAAGTTATGTAAATATCTAGGCATGTTGATGGCGAGGGCTTACATTAATGTAAATGATGTTTAATGCGTTAATGTCACTTCGGACTAATATAAGCATTTAGTCTCTCTCTTTTACGCCATATTACAGCAAGAATTCATCTAAACAGGTTTTCTCGAATTCAACTGAAAATTCTGTTCGAATCTTTTTGTATTTTTTTCTATTTTCCTATGTTGTACATCGAAATTGAGGTAAACTGTCAAAAGTTCATTTTTATTCTGTTTTAGTCAATCTCTTTTGACCGTCTGTGTTTTATTATAAAATCATTTCTCCCTAAGCTTGGAAAGACATTTAGTATGACGCCAGTTAGTATGACGCAAGGCGTTACTGGTTTAAAGAAATATGAGAAAAAAAAAGTAAAGAAAAGTTTACTAAGGAGAGTAAACAATAAAAGAACAGGAATTAAGACAAAGAATAACGATTTATATATATATATATATATATATATATATATATATATATATGCAAACACATAAACATATATATATATATGCAAACACACAAACATATATATATATATGCAAACACACAAACATATATATATATATATATATATATATATATGCAAACACACAAACATATATATATATATATATATATATATATATATATGCAAGCACACAAATATATATATATATATATATATATATGTGCAAACACACAAACATATATATATATATATATATATATATATTATTCTTATATTCTGATACAATTCTCAATATTATAATACATTAATAAATATATATATACTAGCAGTATAGCCCTGGAGCTCAGACTCTTTGAACGTTCGCACGAAAGACTAAAAAGTAATAGTTGTTTCCAGTTAAAGCGAAACCGTAGACTGAAAGAAAAATGAATGGATGTAAATTAAATTTTGATTTCCTGGTATCGATATCAAATAAATTTTTCTCGTCGTAAGCAGAATTTTGAAGTCTAAATAAGTCTTCTGAGTAAATGGTATCATGGCTGAGACTAAGAACTACAATTATACCAACTTAGAGCCAAACCCGAAGCAAAAACTAAAATAAAAGGACTGAAAAATTAGAGACATACAGGCAGATAAACAGACACGTATACAAACATCTTGCCTTTTATATATATATATATATATATATATATATTATCGATTGTCTGCAGTATTGTAAGAACTGCAACCTTGAAACTTCTGAATATCGGTCTATCAGTGTATCAAATTTGATAAGGAAAAACTCCCCGGATAGGAAGTCTGTACACTTCTATTTTCCACATGCTGTGACTGAGAGAGCGACAAGAGAGAGTGAGAGGGCTTATGTACCTCCCTTTTATATTGCATATTGCCTCGCCAGCTTGCAGTAAATAAGAAATCTTGCAAGCAGAAATTTTGCAATGAAAGAAAGACCGTCTACATTCAACACACAATCGCCTTTTCCCAACCGACCTATCCGCTAATTCATCTTTATTGCTATTATTTTCTTCCCAATGGAACCACAAAAGCATTCTAGTTTTTAAAAAATTGTTTTTTTGAGGGAAGGTTATGTTTTCTTTTTTGTTGTTTTGTTTTTTTGGTAAAGCGAGACGCAAACCACCATGACTTCCCTCACTCTACTTTCCATTATCTAAGACAGATGTGTTATCAGAAAGGCCCATCAGTCTACAGTCGCTTAACTCTCCACAACCTGTGGTTGTGACGTCACGCCGCCATTATTTTCGGGTCTTTTATTTCCACCATGTTTCCGTTTTTCTTTGACAGATTCAACCACCGACATTTCTGCGTCTTTAACGTTTTTTTTGGGGGGGGGGTCGTAATATTTTCCTTTTTGCATTTCTTTGTGAGCGTGCGTGCGTGCGTGCGTATTCGTGTGTGTGCCTAACTTTTAGAGAAAGAGAGAGAGAAAGACAACGAGAGAGAGAAAGAGACAAAAATTTTCAAAGACTTTTTTCCAGATGAAATTTTTTTTATCATACTCACCCAAGCAAGGCAACAACGCCACTAAGATACAAGGAATTGCTTAATGTAAAAGAATAAGAGAAACAGAGCAGGAATTAAAAAGACGACATTGCGTTTAACTTTTTGAAGATCAAATCTACTTGGGAAGCAATAATTCTATTAGTGAGAAGTTCGAGAGAAGTGTCTCTAAGCATAGAACTTACGGTTACATCTCGCCATTCGTGTGTGTGCATATCTTCGAGAGAAAGAGAGAGAGAGAGAACGAGAGAGAGAAAGAAAGACAAAAATTTTCAAAGATTTTTTTCAGACGAAACTTTTTTTGATCATACTCACCCAAGCAAGGCAATAAAGCCACTAAGACACAAAGAATTGCTTAATGTGAAAGAATAAGAGAAACAGAGCAGGAATTAAAAAGACAGAAGCTAACAATTGAAATTGCGTTTAAGTTTTTGAAGATCAAATTTAACTGGAAAGCAATAATTCCACAATAACAATAAACAATAAACCACAGAAAGTCAGCAGTCTTGGCTTCAATCAGTCTTCCAACTTACCAATATATATATATATATATATATATATATATATATATATATATATATATATATATATCAATAAAGGAACCATGTTTCCTTTGTCTTCAAGAAAAAATTCAAATCATTAAATACATGAATAGCAACAAACTTTTAAACCAGAGGCATGAAAACACAGTTAACTGCAAACACTTTAAAGAACTAACCTTACAATCATGCTAAAAAATACTACAAAAGCTAAAGCTAAGACCCCTTACAGACGATAAACCTTTATAGTATTAACAACACTGTTACAGCAAATGTTACCTGTTGCACACCACAAACTGTGGTCTAATTTAAATTTTTATAGAAAAAAAGTGTTTTCCTAAATTTAAAATTAAGGTTAAATATACAAAATTAGATTCATTATAAAAACTGTTTAAGTGCAAAAATATTCTATCGTTGTACAAATAAACATTAATGATAGGTCCAATCCTATTCCTCCCCACCCTTACACTTCCTTACTCTCTCCTTTTACTAAACCCAAAGAATAAAGTCCAGCGATGAGGCCATAAAGCTATACCCCATCTTTTAATGTTAAATCTGTCATCAAAATACCCGACACCTTCATTAATCAACTATATCCCCAACCCATCCCTCTTTTCAAAATTCTAACGGACAATTCGCAAGTCTTATTCGCTTGTCGCTAAGCCCCACCAACATCACACACACAACTCGCTAAATTTAAGAAAAGAGGCTTTCCATACCACCTGATGAAACATTGTAATTTTAATATCGAAACAAAATGTACACTTTGTAGTGGATAAAAAAAGTTGTACATGTTCTAAACTATATATATATATATATATATATATATATATATTGTCATCCGCAGACAGATCTGTTTCGCCGTATCACAGCTCATCAGTACGGTTAGACTCCGATTGCTTTTTTACCCAGGATTGAAACCCTACTGAAATGGCATCAATCGGCGACTCTACACCTGGGCTATGGGCGTTCGGTGGAAGTAGGCAGACTTTTTAGCACATATCATTATACTCGCCCAATAGCTAGATCGCTCTAATTCATTTCATTGAATGAGCAATGCGTACATGCCAGAGTAGCTACTGTTTATCAAAATCTACTATGTGTGTGTGTGTGTGTGTGTGTATGTGTGTGTGTGTGAGAGAGAGAGAGAGAGAGAGAGAGAGAGAGAGAGAGAGAGAGAGAGATGGTGTGTGTGTTCTAAAAAACATATTTTTTCCAGATTTTCTAAAATATAAACATTTCTAGATAATTTAATTCATTTTTAATAGGTCCTGGGTACGACGGTAAACTGCATTCGGTGGCAATGCCAATGATTGGGAGGTTGTGAGGATCATGGAATCACCTTTTAATTGTTGTTCTTCCCAGGTCCAATCTCACACGGAGTGGTAGCACCTGCTAGGGTCCAAGCTATGGGCAAATAGTTAAGTCCCCACCCCCAAAATGGGGTCAAAACTTTAAGTAAATATAAAAATAGACTTTTATAGAAACATATACATAAAAATAAACATTTTGAAGGGAAAATTTATTACCATAACATATTTTTGAAGGAAAAAAAATTATTGCAATAATAGATTTTTGAATCATGTTCAGTTTTCTAAACAAAAAAAAATTTCAGCAAAATCTAACTAGATCAACCTTCTCACTATAACCAAATATTTTTTAAAAATGCCTTAAAACCCCACCTTTTTGGCATTAAATAACCCACAGAGGTGTTGATACGCCGTTAAACAAAACTCAAACTCAAACTCCAAACCTGACGAAATCAACTTCTTAATATAACCGAACATTAAAAAAGAATACCTTAAACTCCCGCCTTTTTGGCATTAAATAACCCACAGAGGTGTTGATATGCCGTTAAACAAAACTCAAACTCAAACTCAAACTCATTTGTTAATAGGTTATGAAAGTTTCATTAAAAGCTGACAAAATTTTAACCCAAGATTCTAGAAAAGATAATTTAATTATTAAAAGCTCCTCTTTATAATAACATAAAGATTTTTTTGTGTGTAAAAAATTTTATCATGCTCAGTTTTTAGAGAATATATATATATGTGTGTGTGTGTGTGTGTGTGTGTGTGTGTGTGTGTGTGTGTGTGTGTGTGTGTGTGTGTGTGTGCAAAAGTAGGCATACGATATTATACCAGTATCACCAATATTATAATAGTAGTTTTATAATTTACTAGCAGTATAGCCCGGCGTTGCTCGGGTAGAATGAAAGATTGTTAAAACTAATCCATAGTCCTGGAGCTCAGACTCTTTGGACGTTCGCACGAAAGACTAAAAAGCAATAGTTGTTTCCAGTTAAAGCAAAACCGTAGACTGAAAGAAAAATGAATGGATGTTATTCAAATTTTGATTTCGTGGTATCGATATCAAATAAGTTTTTTCGTGCTAAACTGAATTTTGAAGGCTAAATAAGTCCTCTGAGTAAATGGTATCATGGCTGAGACTAAGCACTACAATTATACCAACTTAGAGCCAAACCCGAAGCAAAAACTAAAATAAAATGGCTGAAAAAAACACAGATATACTTGCAGATAAACAGACACACATACAAACATCTTGCCTTATATATATATATATTATCGATTTTCTGCACTATTGTAAGAACTGCAACCTTGAAACTTCTGAATATCGTTTCTTATGTCTATGTCTTTGTCTATGAGTGTATCAAATTTGATTAAAATCGGACCACTCCTTCTATAACCAGATTTTTTCGATTATCGATTTTCGATATTTATCGGGGGTACCACGATACAAAACCTAGCTAAGAACACTCGCAGACGCTTATAGTATAACTGTGAAAATTTTCAAGAAAATCGGTTCAGCCGTTTCGGAGTCTATAGGTAATGGACACACACACACACACACACACACACACACACACACACACACACACATATACACACAGACAAAGTTCCATTTACGAATAAATTTAGATATTCATTTTTATGGTCTTCAAATTTTCTTTCATTCTTCTTTTTTCTTTCTTCGACCAATATGTGCTTCTCACTGAAGTACCTATTGGTCGTTTCATTCTTTCTTCGTTTACATTTCATTCATCTTCTTTTTTTTTTCTTTTTCAAACCAATATTTTATACTTTCTTTGGCCGCGAATCCTCATCTTTCATTGTTCGACAAAGTAACGCCCTTCGTTCTCTCCTGGCAGTTCTCCCGTGGAGCTCACCTGTGTAAACAGACAGACACCATTTTAGTAAGCCCACCCGTTTCCAACTTAAAGCGCTAACACATGTATAGATATGATTCACACAGACACCCACACACATACATACACACACACACATATATAAACCAATAAACCATTTCAAAGTTAATGAGTTTATATTTGTCCACGTATGCACACACACACACACACACACACACACACACACACACACACACACACATATATATATATATATATAGGAAAGAATATTAATAAAAAGTTTTGAATTTAAAAATGTACTTTTTTTTAACAGTAGTTGTTTATTTTTATTATATTTTATATTTCAGACCGTCCTCGGTCCTTCATCAGAAACAAGAAATATATATATATATATATATATATATATATACAAAATGATTTGTTTGAACATTATTTTTGATCGATACTCGTATTTAAGTAGATATTCTGTTTATACTCAAACAGTATTATATATTTCTACCTGCCTGATAAATTTTTGTTATGAAAATTTGTGTCATTCGGCAGGATTCGAACCTGTGACCCCTATCCACTAAGGGAAAGCCACCTTTGATCTGGCCCGTCTTAGACCTCTCGTAACAAAAGTTTACCGTAAATAATCAGGCCGGTAGAACTAAATATACAATACTGTCTGATTATAAATAGAATATCTATTTAAATATGAGTATCGATCAAAAATAATGTTCAAACAAATCATTTCAAATTGTCGGTCGTTTATAAGCAAATTTCGTTAATCTTCGTTAATTTCCGTAACATGATGATTATCGTAAATAATCATGCCTGTAGAACTAAATATACAATACTGTCTGATTATAAATAGAATATCTACTTAAATACGAGTATCGATCAAAAATAATGTTCAAACAAATCATTTCAAATTGTCCGTTGTTTATAACAAGTTTCGTTAATCTTCGTTAATTTCCGTAATATATATATATATATATATATATATATATATATATATATATATATATATATATATACTGACGATTACGTTAACTGATCAATTTCATAGATAAATACATAGAGAGATCTTCTTCTATGTGCCGTGTTCATTCAGGACGTAGAAGATCATGGCCCTCCACATCTCCCTATTGCTTTTATCTCTTAACATCCCTTCTCCTGCTATCCCGCTGAAACCAAACTCCGCCATCCATCTATTAAAGTCCCTCAAGTATGTCACGCGTTGCTATCCCTTGTCTCACCATCCCTCTGTGAGCATCAGATTCTCCAAGCCCTCTTTCCTCACTACATGTCACATAAAATTCAGCTGTCTTTTCCTGATATTAAGTGGAAGTTTCTATTTCGTGTGTTTCCTATCCGAAAACTCGTTGTTGCTCACAGATAGATAGATAGATAGATAGATAGATAGATAGATAGATAGATAGATAGATAGATAGATAGATATGAACTGACTGGGATAGATAGATAGATAGATAGATAGATAGATAGATAGATAGATAGATAGATGTGAACTGACTGGGACAGATAGATAGATAGATAGATAAATAGATAGATAGATAGATAGATAGATAGATAGATAGATAGATAGATAGATAGATGTGAACTGACTGGGACAGATAGATAGATAGATAGATAGATAGATAGATAGATAGATAGATAGATAGATAGATAATGACTGGTATTGATTAATTTGTTTTTGACGATTAATCAACCCTTTGTATGATATTTAAAGCTTAAGCATATTTTTTATTGTAAGGCTAACTTTTGCTTTATTGATTATTGTATTAATAATTAAAAAAGGCATGGACTGACTCAACAATATTCTTCTAATCGCTGGAGGTATTTCTTCTTTTTCTAATATGTGCGTTCCATCGTTGGATTTTATACATCCTGTTGAGGCTTATGCCACTTGACCTATTATTTCCCTTGTTTTTTATGCATGTCTCCTACATGAGTCTTGCTCAATCACTATTTCTGTACGTTTATTGCTTGTTTGTCTTTGCACCTTATATCCTTGTGTAGTTTTCTGTAATCTGTTCCATATCTTGGTATTGTTTTCTGTCTCCTTTGCATCAAGTCGAGAATCTCCTCAGTGATCCGCCCGTTTTTTCTTCTTCGTCTGGGTTCCTTTGGAATAGATAGATAGATAGATAGATAGATAGATAGATAGATAGATATGAACAGACAGATAGATAGATAGATAGATAGATAGATAGATAGATATGAACAGACATAGATAGATAGATAGATAGATAGATAGATAGATAGATAGAACAGACATAGATAGATAGATAGATAGATAGATAGATAGATAGATAGATAGATAGATAGATATGAACAGACCGAGATAGATAGATAGATAGATAGATAGATAGATAGATAGATAGATAGAACAGATATAGATAGATAGATAGATAGATAGATATGAACAGACATAGATAGATAGATAGATAGATAGATAGATATGAACAGACATAGATAGATAGATAGATAGATATGAACAAGAAATAGATAGATAGATAGATAGATAGATAGATAGATATGAACAGACATAGATAGATAGATAGATAGATAGATAGATAGATATGAACAGACATAGATAGATAGAGATAGATAGATAGATAGATAGATAGATAGATATGAACAGATATAGATAGATAGATAGATAGATAGATAGATAGATATGAACAGACATAGATAGATAGATAGATAGATATGAACAGATAGATAGATAGATAGATAGATAGATAGATAGATATGAACAGATAGATAGATAGATAGATAGATAGATAGATAGATAGATATGAACAGACATAGATAGATAGATAGATAGATAGATAGATAGATATAGAACAGACATAGATAGATAGATAGATAGATAGATAGATAGATAGATGTGAACTGACTGGGATAGATGAGATAGATAGATAGATAGATAGATAGATAGATAGATAGATAGATATGAACAGACCGAGATAGATAGACAGACAGACTTTATACATCCTGTTGGGAATTATGTCCTTTGTTCCGTAAATTTCCTTATTTTTTTAACGCGTGTTCTGCTTTATTAGTCTTGCACAATTGTTGTTGAGTCATTCCTCTTTAGCCTGTTTGTATTTACTCCTCAGTTATCCACACGTTTTCTTTTCTACGTTTGATTTTCTTTGGAAGAATTTTGTTTGTTTATATCACGAGCGCTTCTTAAAATTTCCCTTTCCAATTGGTTCTTCGTTTTAGTTTTTCAGACAGTCCGGGCTTACGGCCATATCACGTTGAATACACCGGTTCTCGCTCGACCACCGAAGTTAAGCAACGTTGAGCCTGGTCAGTACTTAGATGGGTGACCGCTTGGGAATATCAGGTGTTGTAAGCGTTTATTGACAGATGTGCGTTGTGGGGCAGTAGATATTGGCTCGGAAAGAGAAATTGGTGAGCCGAGTTCGAATTCCAGTTGAATACCCTGCATTCATTTAAGTCACTGGTACCCTTGTGAAAGGTATTAATCCGTCCTTCCCTCCAGTTATGGGTTAAATAACAGGGTAGGTCTTGGGGAACCTGCCCTTAAAAATAAATCACAATGAATCTTGATACTCGAAAAGAAAGAAGTATTACTAGACAAAACTCATATAAAAAACAACAATAAATTGTTGAAAGAGAAAGGTATTACCAGCAATAAATAAATAAAATTTAGTTGGCAATAAATGACCCGCCGAGGTTGATATGTCATTAAAACAAAACAACCAACAATCATACTATCCGTGTATTTTTCCGACAAGTTGAGGTCATTTACAAGTCTGTTGTAATGCAGTCTGGGTGTTGGACTGGGCTACTTCAGTTTCTGAAGTTTCGACCTTAGTTTATGTTGTGGCAAATCTTAGTCGCTAAGTTGATGTGGCCTGTTATTGCCCGGAAGTAAGAAACGGAAACCAGAGGTTAGGTTCAAACAGTGTATTAGAATAACAACAAATATACCAATATCAGTGTTAGTTATCAGCAGATAGAAGTGTATATCCGAACGGTATAGTTACGCTGCATCTCGACTGTCTCTAGACTGCCACACAGCTGCGTCTCCGGATATCACGCCGGTTAGTATTTATAGCAGGAGCAAGAGTCCATTCCACGTAGAAGGGCACCATAACAGTTTAGAAATGACTAGGAGGTAATCGCTTCCATATTTTTTATAATCATTTCACCCCACACAAGGTGTTAACGCCACTTATGTGTAGTGGGTTACATAAGAGAGTTGAAGTATTAGGCAGGAGGAGTGTGAAGACAAAGACGAACCAGCTACAAGGAGTGAAAGAGAAAGGGCAAGAGAAGGATGTAAACACAGGAGTGAAGACAGTTGTGAAGGTAGATAGAAAGGAAAAGAACAAGAGATACAGGGTGATGTAGAAAGGGCTGGAGTTAAGTGGATAATAGATGAGAATTGACTTTGCATTTAAATTCCTGGAGGTTACAGCCGTCAGAAAAGCAAGTATATGGAAGGGAGTTCCACAGGTGGAAAGCGCGAGAAAAGAAGCTGATGGAGTAGAACTGTCACCTGCATTTGGTTAATCTAACTGTAAAAGGGTGGCCCCTTGTTGCCAGTCTGGTTGCCCGAATAAATTCTTGTAGAGGGGCACCAGTGAACTAAGTTCGCAGAGCAGAAGCTATGAAAATATTTATAGAAGAGGCAGACGAGAGCCACATCCCGAGGATGAGAAAATGGCTGGAGTCGAGCTGCCAGGTCGGGACCATTCGCATAACAGATTCTCCTTTGGAGAGAAGACTGAGATGAGTAGCAGGGGTGCCTGACCATATATGACAACAGTATTCCATGCACTTGGATAAGATTTGCAATGAACAACTGAATTCCTGAACCTCTTGTTTATAATTATATCATCGATTTGGTTTTTAGTGTCACCTCCTAAGCGTCTCAATATCCATAAGTATCTTGGGTGTTCTTGAAACCAGGTGTTGGTTATTACCTTGTCATTTGCTGTGCACCATTGAAACTATTTTTTTCTTCCTCAAGTATTTCAATGACTTAGTCTAAATTTGCTGACTGCCACCCTTCCCCTTTCCTTACCTACCTTAGCATCCAAGTCTCTCATGAAGATTCTAATTTCTTGTGTTTTACACTAAGCCTTGGCATTGTCCCGTATGGGGTAGAAAGATTCTATTTCCTCCTCAATGCTCTGCGTTATCGCTGCATAGAATACTATAACAGCTTCTCTTTCAGTTTAACCAAGAGGACACTTTCGAATAGCAGGCAGGAGCCAAGGATTTCTTCATTTCTTCGTCCAATATGAAGCCGACTCCCTCTTAATTCTTTTGACCATCTAAACTTATTTATAAATGGAACTTTGTCTGTATGTGTGTGTCTATGTGTGTGTGTGTATGTCCGTTACCTATAGACTCCGAAACAGCTGAACCAATTTTCTAGAAAATTTACACAGTTGTACTATAAGCGTCTGCGAGTGTTGTTAACTAGGTTTTGTGTCGAGGTACCCCGATAAATATCGAAAATCGATAATCCAAAATATCTGGTTATAGAAGGAGTGGTCCTATTTTAATCAAATTTGATACACTCATAGACAAAGACACAAGAAACGATATTCACAAGTTACAAGGTTGTAGTTCTTACAATAGTGCAGAAAATTGATAATATATATATATATATATATATATATATATATATATAAGGCAAGCTGTTTGTGTGTGTGTCTGTTTATCTGCTTGTATGTCTGTATTTTTTTCATCCCTTTTATTTTAGTTTTTGCTTTGGCTTTGACTCTAAGTAGGTATAATTGTAGTTCTTAGTCTCAGCCATGATACCATTTACTCAGAGGACTTATTTAGCCTTCAAAATTCAGTTTACCACGAAAAGAACTTATTTGATATCGATACCAGGAAATCAAAATTTGACTTATATCCATTCATTTTTCTTTCAGTCTACGGTTTCGCTTTAACTGGAAACAGCTATTGTTTTTTAGTCTTTCGTGCCAACGTCCAAAGAGTGTGAGCTCCAGGACCATGGATTAGTTTAAAAGCTTTCATTACACCCGAGCAACGCCGGGTATACTGCTAGTTAATAATAAAACACAAACACAAGTGACCATGTGTTGTTCACCGGGGTTTGTATATACAGTGGCACCCTCTTCGTCAGCGACCACCTGTTGTTAACGACCGTTTTTCTATGCACGGACGATTTGCTAATGTTAATTGACCCTTAGTGAGCGACCACCTCCAGAACGCGACTAACGACTAACATCAACGAGTGAAAATCAATGATCAAGCGACCGCTTATAAAAAAATCCATTTTGGTCGTACACTGCGAACTTCTAAATTAGGAGAAACTAAATGAGTAATCTATTTTATTTTGATTTGATTTAATCAAGGAACACTTCTTCATTGTTTTGTTATTGTAGTGTTTGGTCAAACTGTTATTTCTTGTTGAAATGTACATTGCCTGAGTTCACCTCACGGTCAAACATCGGCTGTTTTGTACAACATGTATTGCGTTTGACATGTTCAAGGGATTTATCGCAGTCTCTGTGCTGACTTGGGTAAATTCAGGGATTAGGAAAATCACAATTATATCCCTTTCTCAAATGTCTATCTCATTCGTTCCTTTATTTTTTTTGTGCATATATCTAATCTATTTCTATCTGGGTATATCTATATCTATCTCTCTGTTTCATTACTCACAACCACGTTCGCTGTCATTTTTTTGTATGTTTTGTTTTTTTAGCTATGTATTGTCGCAGATTCTCTTTTGCTATCATTCACTTCTAAGAAAAAAACTGAAGCCGTATACCATTTTTAAGTCCAATTAATAAATATTTTTTGTGAATAAATATTTTGGTCTCTTGTTGGCCGTTGTAAATACATTTTTTAGTATTTTAAAATGAATTATACTGAATAAATTTCTTTAAATTTAGGCCATTTTCTTATGTTCTCATTTATTTATTGCCAGATTACATGTTAAAATTTTAATATGTACATTCTGATGAGTGGAATATACGTTCCTAGCATAAACAGGTTATGACTATGGGCCTTTGATGAGCGACCACCTGTCGTATGCGACCAGTTTTTCTTATTACAGTTGGGCTGGTCGCATACGACAGGTTCCAATATATGTATATATATATATATATATATATATATATATATGAGCTGAATATATGGATTGAAATCCAAGAGGGATAGAATAAGTAAAGAACAGGTTGAAAAAAAAAACATTTCATTTTGACAATCTTCTCAGAGTTTTTTTTAATAAGATGAATGAAGTTTTTAAATTTTGTTTTTAATCTAATGGTACAGTATCCCGACTGAGGTTTGATTTTATTGATCAGATAAGTGTCACTGGTAATAAAGCAATGGATGAATATTTTTAAATGTAGAGAGAAAATACGTCTGTATATCTATATACGTATGTGAATGGGTGTGCGTATGTATGTGGGTGTGCGTAAACAGAATACAGGCTTATACATACTAATTTAAACAATATTAATTAGAAAATAAATTAAAAACGTCATCATTTATCCGTTACACCCAGATGGTGCACAGGGCAGCAACCTTTTGTTACTGTAGCAAACTGTTTTTTTAAGGGACAGGGTTGTTACCCAACACTGGAGGACCGGTAGACCATTTTCAATGGACAGGGTTGTTACCCAACACTGGAGGACCGGTAACCCATTTTTAAGGGACAGGGTTGTTACCCAACACTGGAGGACCGGTAGACCATTTTTAAGGGACAGGGTTGTTACCCAACACTGGAGGACCGGTAGAATATTCTTTGTCTTTATGCTTACAGCACCTAGGTATTCCCAAATTGTCACCCATTTAAGTACTGACCAGGCTCAAAGTTGCTTAACTTCAGTAATCGGTCGGGAACCGGTGTATTCAACACGATATAGCCGTAGACAATTATAAACTTAACCTCCTACAATTAATATCGTAGAAGTAGTTAAGATACCAGTAAATCGGATGAGAGAACGATATAATGAACAAGGGAAGACATATATAAATATTTACTTTATCATTTAAGCATTGAAATTAATTATTTATGTAAAAAATGAAATATAAATTTCCTTACTCAAGAAAAGCCTAGAACAGTCAACAATTAAATACGGCAGCTTGTCTGGTAAGAACCAGAAACCAAATGGCAAGAAATGGTAACAATTGAAAAAAAAAGGGGGGCAGAGGAAAAATGGATAAGAAGTGCGTGTAAAGTGAAAAAAAAAGAAACAAAGAAAAGCACAAATAATTACGACATCCTACACGTACGCACAACCGCGCAGACAAACGCATAGGGGCACACGCACGAACGCACACGGACACTATGAAAAAATACACCAATGATAGGTGCATATAAAAAAGAAAATTCGCCAATTAGTGTTACATCCTGACGAGTGGATGGACTGGTCCGTCTCGAAACTACGGAGTCGATATGATGAAAGTAACATCAATCAGCTAGGAGACAAACGTTTTTACTAGGATTATATATATATATATATATATATATATATATATATGTAAGTAAATTAACCTAGTGAGCCAACAAACTTACCAAGGTTTCACCCAAACGGATCTTCAGGGAAAGTTGACGTATTGAGCGCTTTTTTGTTATTGATTACTCGTCTCGGGTTTTTTCTTTGGGCTACGTACTGGCTCGGTCCAAATCGCTTTGGCTGATGTTCATGTGCTTAGCTCTTTCTTTTTTTACAACCATTTTTCCTTCCGCGTATATACGCAGAGGGTTTTTCGAAACGTGTGTAGTGATAAGTTTGCATATATATATATGTGTGTGTGTGTGTGTGTGTGTGTGTGTGTGTAAAATATTTATTTAGAATTTATTACATAAATATGTTATAATATCACTACAAAAGTAGCCATTTTGTTTCGACACTATCCGTGTCATATGAAGTGATGAATTCAATAATAAGTTTACAAACCTCATCACTTGATAAGACACGGATAGGGTCGAAACAAAATGGCTACTTTTGTAGTGATATTATAACATATTTATGTAATAAATTCTTAATAAATATTTTATATATATATATATATATATATATATATATATATATATTATAACATATTTGTTATAAATTCTAAATAAATATTATTAGCTATATTTTGTATTGAGCACTTTTTAAGAATAGTGTTTCTTCGGATACGGATAATTATTCCATCCATAACTAACATATATATATATATATATATATATATATATATATATATATATATATATATGTAAACTTATCGCTACACTCGTTTCGAAAAACCTTCCGAGTACATACGCGGAAGGAAAAAATGGTAATAAGAAAATAATGAGCTAAGCACTTGAACATCAGTCAAAGTACGTAGCCCAAAGAAAAAAACCGAGACGAGTAACCTAAAACAAAAAGTGCTCAATATGCAAGTAGAGCAAAAAAAAAAATAATTAACCTAGCGAGCTAACGAACCTACCCTGAAGATCCAATTAGGTGAAACCTTGGTAGGTTCATTGGCTTGCTAGCTTAGTTATTTACTATATATATATATATATATATATATATATATATATATATATATATATTGATTGTTTAATCCTTAGTTTTTGGTCCTAACAGTGTTAGGCCAGTACACATTTGTATTAAAAAGTGTTCTATACAATTATATTGTAGAACTTTTGAATATTTTTCACTTTAAAACGAGTTATTTCGCCACCTTGGTTTCCACCATGAGTGGTGTCTTCAGACGATTTTTAATAACATTATCATTAATAACATTTATTAGAAACCAAGATAGCGAAATAACTCGTTTAAAAATGATTATATATATATATAACCGTTTCGCAGTTGAATTTTTTTTATATTCTTGTTTTGATGATCAGCTTATATGATTTATTTATATACCATGAGTTGTGTCTTCAGGCGATTTTTAATAACCAAAAATTATTAAATTTATTAAAAATCGCCTGAACAAACCACTCATGGTGAAAACAAAGGTAGCGAAATAACTCGTTTAAAAATGAAATATATATATATATATATATATATATATATATATATATATATATATATATATATATATATGGAGAGGTCTGTTACTTAGCTGACTACTATTATTTCAATCATGCCGATTTCTAAGTTTGTAAAGGCATTATTGTAATGTCTTCACTATACAGGCTGATTTACTTTTACTACAGAAAAATCAAATGACTCTGAAGGGTGAAGCTAAGTGACAAATGCCCTCATATTAATTCTAATAATACGCTATCCTTAACTTGATATGGAGCACTTTATGACAAAAAATCTGCTTGTCTAAAATGCTTTTCTTTTGGGCACAAACCATTATATATATCTGTAAATTTAGATAAAATTTATAGGGGAAATAGGCATTTTCAACATGACAGTTTAAGACATGCATTGTCAACCCCGTTTAATCAAAGAATAAGGAAAAATTCTAATGCTGGTGTGCAGGGTGCAGGGACTAGTAAAAGAAGGGGTGGGGGAGTGTTGGTTATTATAGGGTTGAGCTAGAGGAATATTAGTAGTAATTTCTCTGATGGTAGTGGGAGACATGTGGCTTGATCATTGGGTTAGTAGTGATAGGTAGGAGGGAAAAGGTTATACCCTTGTGTAAATTAATTGAAATAAAAAAGAATAATGTCTTTCTATGATCTTTCACACTTTCCTTGGTCACGTATACGTCGTCTCTTGGCGTCGTTTTCCTTTTCCGACTGCATTTTCTTTATGCTTTGGACTGATTGATTCAGTTTGTTCCATTGCTTTAATGAAAAAACTGACACCAACGGTATCTGCGATTTCTGTGTTAGGCTTGCCAATGTGCTCGTGCAGCGTTGCAATTTTCGAACGCCTTCTTGGAGTAACGTCCATCGCATCGCAGATAATGGCCGTAGGACAACTAATCGATGGCCGAAATAATTGCGTCTGGACATGATAAAAATCTGATTTAATCACGGATAACGCAGTATTTTGCAAGGCCAAACAATTTTCATCATGCACCCCGATAAAAAATTCATATTACTGCACACCACTGCAAATGACAAACTCTGAGGATAAAATCGATTACACCCTGTCATTAAAGCGGATCTAAATCTTAGAATAGAGTGAGAGAAAGGAAATTTATGTAGTTGTTTTAATTAATTTGCAACAGTATTTATATATGTAAAAATTAAAAGATATTCACTGTAAATATTGGAGTAGATAGACTTATTGGAGTAGATAGACTAAACTATCGCCCGGTTCACACTCCACCCACATCTATTGAACAGGTGAAGAGGCTCATCCCTTGTTTCCTGTTTAGGATGCGGTTTCCGGTTTTCTCTTTTCCAATCTTCTTATTCTTTTTTTTTCTTCTTTCTTTTCAATTGGAGTAGATAGACTAAACTATCGCCCGGTTCACACTCTACCCACGTCTATTGAACAGGTGAAGAGGCTCATCCCTTGTTTCCTGTTTAGGATGCTGTTTCCGGTTTTCTCTTTTCCAATCTTCTTATTCTTTTTTTTCTTCTTTTATTTCAATTGGAGTAGGTAGACTAAACTATCGCCCGGTTCACACTCCACCCACATCTGTTGAACAGGTGAAGAGGCATATATATATATATATATATATATATATATATATATATATATATGTGTGTGTGTGTGTGTGTGTGTGTGTGTGTGTGTGTGTGTGTGTGTGTGTGTGTGTGAAATACGCGCTAAGTCATTACCATTTTGTATTAGAGATTAGCCAGATTACCAAGATTGAGGTGCGATATTATAATTTCATTTGTGTCTCCACTTATTTGTCATTACGATTCATAATCTCGTGTCTAGAAATATAAAAGAATTGGGCGCTTCCCGTAGAGCCAAATTATTCTGGTTGATCGCAAGCTAGATTTCTGGTTTCTATCCCAATCAGATATAAATAGATCACGTGCCGTAGAGCGATTTTAATGTGGTTGATAGCAAGCTAGATTTCTAATTTCTGTTCCAATCAGATATGAAGACAACACTTGCTGTAGATCGATATTTTTCTGCTTGATGCCAAGCAAGGTTTTAGGTCTGTTCTAATCAGATATAAATTCAGTATTTTATCGGAGAGCGATATTACTTTTGTTGACCACAAGCTACGTTTCTTGTTTCTCTTTCAATCTTTTTTTTTTTTAATCATATCACCCCAAGCAAGACGGTAACGCCACTGATGTGCAGGGGGCTACATAAGAGTGAGAAGATTAGAAAAGAGAAAACCGGAAAACACATCCTAAGCAGGAAACAAGGGATAAGCCTCTTCATCCGTTCAATAGACGTGGGTGGAGTGTGAACCGGGCGAAAGTTTGCGGTAGACTGGTGAATTATATTATTATATTAATAAGTAGTAATTAGTGGGGGATCAGTTTCTTACTTCATAACAATAGAAAACCGATCACCCACTTTATGCCCAGTAGAAGCCTTAATCATGTTTCTATTATATTCAGTCAGTCAGTTAAGTGCCATACGTGATACACGCTTGGGTGATCATGTCTCGAAAGAGACATGACTGACTGGGTAGAAGATTATCCCGCAGTAGGTTGCCATTGCTTTCTGCGGTAGACTGGTGAATTATATTATTATATTAATAAGTAGTAATTAGTGGGGGATCAGTTTATTATTTCATGACAATAGAAAACCGATCACCCACTTTATGCCCAGTAGAAGCCTTAATCATGTTTCTATTATATTCAGTCAATCAGTTAAGTGCCATACAGGATAAACGCTTGGGCGATCATGTCTTGAAAGAGACATGACTGACTGGGCAGATGATAATCCCGCAGTATGTTGCCATTGCTTATTGCGGTAGACTGGTTGCCGACCAAGACTATAGAACCCAATCTGTCCTGTTATTTAACCCATAACTGGAGGGAAGAGACGGATTAATACCTTTCCCAAAGATATTTGCGCGTAAGTGAATGCAAGGAATTCAACTGGAATTCGAACTCGGCTCTCCGATTTCTCGTTCCAAGCCGATATCCACTGCACCACAATAGATAAATTACAACACAGAGAGGATGGGTTTAGATTGCAGATGTCACCGAAGTAATCAGTCAGAATATTACTCAAATGTAATATACTACACTCTTCGCCATGTCATTTTTCAAAATGTTTACATATTAATATTTTAAGTGCATCTCGTTCCCATCACTTTACACAACCAAAGCAATTGTAAAAGAAAATCCGAGTGGACCTGAAGGAGACTAACACAACCATTAAATTTGTTGTTTTTCATTTTTTTCTTTTACTTCTTTCAGCGCAGTCTTATCGGTTATTACATAAAGTTTCCGATTATTCAAAAACATTTGAAAAAAATTAATATTTAAACAATTTTAGAGTGGGGGCTCAGTTTCTCATTGAACGTTATAGTAAATCGATCTTCCATTTTGGAAACACTCGCGTTGCAGTCGCTTTTGTTGAATATGAAAAACAAAAATGAAAAACAACAAATTTAACGGTAGTGGCAATCTCCTTCAGGCCCGTAAAAAAAAAAAAAAAAAAAAAAAAAAAAACATGTACATATAACAACTTGCAAAAAACTTCTTTTTTCATTCTTTTCTGTCGTGAAATATATAATCGGGGTGCCGCCGAAATTGGCAGCCCTCACAAATTGTCCGTTTTTTCCTTTTCTTTTTTTAAGATCACACACGTCAGAAGGAATTTCTGTAATGTTTCAAAAATTCGTTTTTCTACGCGTTGTATCATACCAGTAGACATCTCGATGAACGACCATACGATCATAGGCGGTAACCGTGCCCAATTTTCAAATTGAATGACCACCAATCTGCTCGAGTCCAACTTCACACAGGTAATTTCTTAACTTCAATCATACTATATTTGAACGCAGAAATATGCCATTATCTGCAGTACATGCCATTCATTGTTTCACAACAATAACAAAAACAAAGTGGAAAAATTACCTAATATAGAAAAACTTCCTAACGTTGAAAAATTACATAATTCTATCTGCTGATGATGAGTATGCGGTTTGCTTGCAGGATTAGTCGTATCGCCTACTGTTCCAACTAATTTAGTCTAAAAAAAATAAACCCGTCAAACTCTAAATTCTATTTAAATTAATGTTTTCCACGCGGACTGTAACTTCCGCATGCATTGTCACAAGGAAGCTAATCTAACTTTCTATCTCAAGCGCTTCTCATTCTTCGTGCAGTTTTCTTCCCTAAATTATTTTACGTTGTGGTACAATGGATATCGGCTCGGAAAGAGAAACCGGGGAACCGAGTTCGAATTCCAGTTGAATCCATTGTATTCACTTACGCGCAAATACCCTTGGGAAAGGTATTAATCCGTCTCTTCCTTCCAGTTATGGGTTAAATAGCAGGACAGATTGGGTTCTATAGCCTTGGTCGGCAACCAGTCTACCGCAGAAAGCAATGGCAATATACTGCGGGATAATCTTCTGCCCAGTCAGTCATGTCTCGAAAAAGACATGATCGCCCAAGCGTGTATCACGTATGGCAATTAACTGACTGACTGATTTGCCAACACATGTCCAACTTCCTTTTCTCATATTGATTCTTATAGCACTCTAAATCACCAACCTCTGGCTCTACATCCTACTAAGGGACTTATCTATCGCGGCTTTTTTTTTGTTGTTGTTGTTATTCCTAACAAAGCGGCGATAGTATGAGGTCATTCCAATGAAGGACCTCACTTGCCTAATATTGACTGGTGTCAAAACTGATCTTATAACCTTGACTAAATAGAAATCTGGCTGCATTCTCTCGTCACTAACTTTGAAATCCAGATAAAAGAACTCAGCCGCCTTCAACTTAAGATAATGCTTATGCAAACTACCATTACCACAGTCTTCTACCATATTCGAAATTATCAAAATATCATTCAACAACTAGAAGAAGCCGACAATATTTCTTCGCTTTGCAACGAGTTCATTTCCACCATCAATTTCATTTTCCCCGTCAACTGCTACAAATACGCTCTCTGACAGGCGTAATAGCCTGCTTAATCTAAACTTATTTATGAATGAAAAATGTGTGTGTGTGTGTGTGTGTCCGTTACCTATAGACTCCGAAACGGCTGAACCGATTTTCTGGAAAATTACACAGTTGTACTATAAGCGTTTGCGAGTGTTCTTAGCTAGGTTGTGGGTCGAAGTACAACCGATAAATATCGAAAATCGATAATCGAAAAAATCGGGTTATAGAAGGAGTGGTCCGACTTTAATCAAATTTGATACACTCATAGACAAAGACATAAGAAACGATATTCAGAATATTCAAGGTTGCAGTTCTTACAATAGTGCAGAAAATCGATAATATATATATATAAAGGCAAGATGTTTGTGTGTGTGTCTGTTTATCTGCCTGTATGTCTGTATTTTTTTCAGCACTTTTATTTTAGTTTTTGCTTCGGGTTTGGCTCTAAGTAGGTATAATTGTAGTTCTTAGTCTCAGCCATGATACCATTTACTCAGAGGACTTATTAGCCTTCAAAATTCAGTTTACAACGAAAATAACTTATTTGATATCGATACCAGGAAATCAAAATGTGACTTACATCCATTCATTTTTTTTTCAGTCTACGGTTTCGCTTTAACTGGAAACAACTATTGCTTTTTAGTCTTTCGTGCCAACGTCCAAAGAGTCTAAGCTCCAGGACCATGTATTAGTTTTAAAGCTTTCATTACACCCGAGCAACGCCGGGCTATACTGCTAGAATGAATGGATCTAGAGGGAGAGATGACTGCTATTCAGTATAATCACTCTCTAGTCTTCTACAATAATGCCCACTTATTTAAGAGGATAGGAACATTCCATTCCTGTATACAGGTAGGTAAACAACACAGTAAAATCTGAATAATTCGAGAAATCTTTAGAATAATATATGCCCTATAGTATTTAATAAAAAAGTAACACGTTTTAACATCCACAAAGAAAATTCAAATTTATTTTTTAAAATACTGATGGTTGTTGAGCTTTTACATTTATGCTTAAAATATATAATTTGTAATAAATAACAATATAGCCTAACTGCTACAAATTGATATGAAATTTTATATATGAAATGATATAAAACATTACAAATTCTTATACTTTATTTTTTAATAAAACAATGAAATGAAACCAATTCTTTGAAATGTTCACTATTCATCGGACAAAACATGTTTCAAGACAATAGTCGTTTCTAAATTCTATCCTGTACATATATAAATCTAACATCCGCCCGTCTATTGAATACTGCTGCCATATCTGGTCGGATGCCCCTACTGTTCTCCTCGGGATTCTTGACAAAATACAACGGAGAGTCTGTAATGTGATCGATACCGACTTGGCAGACCGGCTGCAGTCACTCTCTCACCGGCGTGACGTGGCTTCCCTGTGCCTCTTCTATAAATACTTTCACGGCTTCTGCTCTGATGAACTTAGATCACTGGTGCCCCCTAGGTATGAATTTACACGAGATACTAGATTAGCAACTAGGCCCCACCCTTTTACAGTGAAACCGATATTTTGA
The DNA here is from genome assembly GCA_037127315.1 of Ascarosepion bandense. Lineage (NCBI taxonomy): Eukaryota > Metazoa > Mollusca > Cephalopoda > Sepiida > Sepiidae > Ascarosepion > Ascarosepion bandense. The sequence continues at coordinate 610,201 of JBBBDQ010001730.1, forward strand.
ACGCAATTTGTACTTCCACCGACAATTTTGAGCAGTGAAGATTGATAACTGAAAGATTGTAGCTGTCATCGTGGTTTTTTTTTTAGTTGGATGTCAACCTCTATGGCCTGTTTAATGTGAAAATCTAAATGTTTTAAAGATAACTTTTTTTTAAAATCATAACACCCTAAGCAAGGCATTCCACTACCACTATAGCGCAGGGGGTTACATAGAACAGTTGGATATAGGAGATGTCAGAAGGAGGGTGATAGACGAGTAAGGCGGTACATAGGAAGAATTCAGTGGACTGAAGTGGAATGACTACGTCGAATCTATTGCTAAATTCGCTGCTATGAAAGTCGGCTCTCTGTTGCAGGGCCCGGAAGTTCTTTCCGTCTGAATCCATCGTGCACATATATAAATCTACCATCCGCCCGTGTATTGAATACTGCTGCCACATCTGGTCGGGTGCCCCTACTGTTCTCCTCGGGATTCTTGACAAAATACAACGGAGAGTCTGTAATGTGATCGATACCGACTTGGCAGACCGGCTGTAGTCACTCTCTCACCGGCGTGACGTGGCTCTCCTGTGCCTCTTCTATAAATACTTTCACGGCTTCTACTCCGATGAACTTATATCACTGGTCCCCACTAGGCACGAATTTGCATGAGATACTAGATTAGCAATTAGGTCCTACTATTTTACAGTGAAACCGATGAAATGTAACAGCAATTTCTACTCCAACAGCTTCTTTTCTCGCATTTCCCGCCTGTAGAATTCCCTTCCACATGCTTGCTTCCTCGACAGCTACAATCTCCAGGAGTTTAAATGTAAGGTCAATAGACACCTCCTAACACACTAACTCACTTCAATTCTCCCAAACACTCTTCCTAACCTACCCAACCTTCATCCTCGGTATCTATCTATCTATCTATCTATCTATCTATCTATCTATCTATCTATCTTAATCTGTTCATATCTATCTATCTATCTATCTATCTATCTATCTTAATCTATCTATCTATCTATCTATCTATCTTAATCTGTTCATATCTATCTATCTATCTATCTATCTATCTATCTATCTATCTATCTATCTATCTATCACCCTCCTTTTGACATTTCCTATATTTAACCTCTCTTTCTCATCACCTTCCACTATGTAACCCCCTGTGCAGTAGTGGCAGTGGAATGCCTTGCTTGGGGCGAAATGATTAAAAAATGTTTTTTAAATCTTTTTTAATTTTATTCCTTTTTTTTATTTTTACGATTCAGAACAAATTTTCGGTTGTGTTTTACAAAAGATAAGATAATCTAAATTCTCCAAGAACATCTGCTTAAATTTAATAATAGCCATCAAATCGTACAAAAATTAATTTCTTGAAATTTTAAAAAATCATATAAGTGGAGGCGGGCGTGACAGATGCAAAAAGTATATTTCACCAGATTTTCTAAAAAAATATACATTTGTAGATAATTTAATTCATTTGTTAATAGTTCCTGGGTATGACAGTAAACTGCATCCGGCAGCAAGGCTTCTGATTGGGAGTTTGTGAGAAGCATGACACCACCTCTTGATTGCTGTTGGTACCAGGTCCACTCGGACCCGGAGTGGTTGCAACTGTTAGAGTCCCAACTATGGGTAAATAGTGTCTTGACCCCTAAACTGGTATCAAAACACTAAGAAAATATAAAAATACTCTTTTATAAAAATATATACATAAAAATAGACTTTTATAGAAAAATTGACATTTTTAAGGAAAGATTTATTAGCATATTTGAAGGAAATAAAAATTGCCATAATACATTTTTGAAGAAAAAATATTACCAGCAATACATTTTTGAATCATTAGTTTTCTAAACAAAAAAAGAAATTCATCAAAATCTGACGAGATCAACCTTCTCACTATAACCAAATATTTTTAAAAAATGCCTTAAAAACCCACCTTTTTGGCATTAAATAACCCATAGAGGTGTTGATATGCCGTAAAACAAAACTCAAACTCAAACTCATTTGTTAATAGGTTATGAAAGTTTCATTAAAAGCTGACAAAATTTTAACCCAAGATTCTAGAAAAGATTAAAATATAATTTAATTATCACGAGCTTCTCTCTATAATAACGTAAAGATTTTTAGTTTATACCATTTTGTATCATGCTTAGTTTTTAGAGAATAAATATATATATATATATATATATATATATATATATGTGTGTGTGTGTGTGTGTGTGTGTGTGTGTGTGTGTGTGTGTGTGTGTGAAAGAGTGAATGAAAATCACTGAAAAGAAGGAAAGAGATTAATGAACAAGAGAAGAGAGGGAAGGGAAATCAGTGAAAGAATGAAACAACGACAAAGAAAAGATGTGAAAATAACGAGATAGACAGAGAGAAAAAAATCACTGGAAAGATAAAAAAGAAAAAATGAATGAAAGAAAGAAAGAAAGAAGACTAAAAAAGAAAGCGAGAAAAAGAAAAAAAGAAGAAATCTAGTGCCATGTTTGAAAAGATGTGTGAATTTCCAGAGAAAGAAAAAGGGAGAAAAAAACTCGAATGAAAGATAAATTTTAATAAAATAGAGAAAAAAAGAAGAACGTGATGAAGGACAAAAACTTCAATGAATGAAACGTAAATAAAAAAAACAGAAGCAACCAACAAAAATGACATAAGATCAAAAAAAAAAAAAAAGAGGGGGACAAAATGGCGCCCAAAAAACGTCAAAGAAAAAGAATGTCGTCTTTCTTCATCATATTCCAAAATGGCCCACACAAACCAATTCAAATAGAAAACAGAAAACTGCAGACATAAAACAAAAAACTACAAAGCAATGAAATCCTCTCTAAGCGGCTGTCGTCTTGAAACGTCCAGAATTCTCAGTCTCCAAAGACATTCGTACACGTTCTTTCGACGCAGCCATATGCTTCAAATACTTTACGTTTGTTTCGAAGTCCACTCGTTTCTTCCTTTATTTGTTTGTTTTTGGTTTCTTACTGTTTATTTTAGATATTGTTCGGCAAATAGAAAATCGTTTTTTCTTCATTTTTCGTCTGTTCGCCTCTATATTGTCTCCATCTTTAAATGACTAGCAATATAGCCTGGGGTTGCTCGGGTGTAATGAAAGCTTTAAAACTAATCCATGGTCCTGAAGCTCAGACTCAGCCTAAAGAATATTTGTGTGAAGTTTGGTGAGAATCGGATAAAAATTGTGGATTTGTATAAAGGACATACAGACAGATAAACAGACACACACACGAACATCTTGCCTTATATATATATATATATATATATATATATATATATATATAATCGATTTTCTGCACTATTGTAAGAACTGCAACATTGAAACTTCTGAATATTGTTTCTTATGTTTTTGTCTATGAGTGTATTAAATTTGATTAAAATCGGACCACTTCTTCTATAACCCGATTTTTTCGATTATCGATTTTCGATATTTATCGGGGGTACCTCGACACAAAACCTAGCTAAGAACACTCGCAGATGCTTATAGTACAACTGTGTAAATTTTCAAGAAAATCGGTTCAGCCGTTTCGGAGTCTATAGATAACGGACACACAAAAACAGAGACACACACAGACAAAGTTCCATTTAAAAATAAGTTTAGATTATCACCTTTTGTTATCTTTTTCTCCTTAAAAGTTTGGCGTTCTCCTGTGAAGGTAGAAATTCCTTGAGGTTTGTTAAATACAACCTGACCCTCTTCTTCTGGACTTGAAGGATTGTGCATTTCTTTTTGTGGAATGGGTTAAAATTTTAAAATTATTTCCGTTTGTTTAGAGCTTTTCGGGTGATGCGTGTGTGTGTGTGTGTGTGTGTGTGTGTGTGTGTGTGTGTGTGTGTGACCGTTTTTTATTTCGTCTTTTTTTTTTAATTGTTTCTATGGGTCGTCTGGTTCTTTTTTGTTTGAGGCTATCTTTTGAATTTGTGTGTGTATGTATGTGGGTGGGTGTATGTGTCTGTATGTATGTGTGTATCTGTATGTTTTTTTGGTGTGTGTGTGTGTGTTTTTCATGTTGTTTTATTGAGCGAAGACTTGTATTTTTTATGAATCTTTCTTCCTGCATTATTAAAATTTCATAATCTGTGTTTTGATATATAGTTATAACTTTAAATTTGCCATCACTACATTCATGTAAATGTTGGGAAACATATAATTTCCTGTTATTTGATAATCTTATATTGCTTCTATGAAGGGAAATGCTATTATTCAAACATTGTGTCGCTCCCACTTATATCTTTGCGCATTTGTCACATTTTAGACCGTAAACTACATTTTTCGAGTTGCAGCTCAGATCCGATTTTATTTCGAATGTAGTTGCGTTTTCGAACTGGAAGTGTTTTCCTTCCATTATTATGTTGCATACTCCACATCGTTTTTTCTTACATTTTGTGACCCCCCCCCCTCCACTGTTGTGTGTTGTTGTTCAAATTTCGATGAGGTTAGGATGTCTTTTAAATTTTTGGTCTGACGTTTGCTGTTAATTATTTTGGTTGTCTTTAAGATTTCTTTTAATTTTCATTATTATTGAGTAATTCCGTGTGGGTTTTGACCTTTGTGAATAATTCTAGATTGTTTTTGTTGTGAGTAGAAACGTATGCTAGAATGTTTTCTTCTTTTTCGTGTTTTTCTTGTTGTTTTTTGGATTCCGGGGGGAGTCTAATGGTATTTTTTCTGCTAGTTGGAAACCCTTGTGTATTTGTGAGGTGAGGTATCCTCTTATTTGTAATGTTTTTCGTAGTTCTTCTAGGCGTATTTTACGGAGGGTTTTGCCAGTTACTATCGTGCAAATTCGTCGTGCTAGGGAATAGGGGATGGATTTTAAATAGCTTTTGGGTGGTGACTCTTGAAGTGGAGATATTGTTGGGTGTCTGTGGGTTTGTGGTAAATGTCTGTGATGATGTGATTGTTTTTGTTTTTTATGAGTATGTCTAGGAACGGTAATTCTTTATAACTATATTCTAGCGTGAACTTGATTTTGGGGTGTAGGTGTTGTAGTATATTGTGTAGTTTGTTTATGTCTCCCCCCACCATGTTGATTTCCAAAAGATAAAACAGTCATCCAGGAATCTCTTCCATGATTTCGTGAATTTTTTTGTTTTTATGTTTTCCCCATATTTATGCCCTATTTGGTTGTATAGGTTTTCTTCTAGATATTCTAGGGTGAGAGTTGCATATGTCGGTGCCAGTTTTGTTCCCATCGCGGTACCTGATGTTTGAATATAATTTTTGTTGTTAAACTGGAGTATGTGAGTATTGTGGAGCATGTGAGGAGTATTTCTGGGTGTTTCTTTGGTACCAAAATAACAAAAACAATAAATATACACTTTTTTGATACTAAAATAGCAAAAACAATAAATATACACTTTTTTGATACCAAAATAACAAAAACAATAAATACACACTTTTTTGTTACCAAAATAACAAAAACAATAAATATACACTTTTTTGATACCAAAATAACAAAATCAATAAATATACACTTTTTTGATATCAAAATAACAAAAACAATAAATATACACTTTTTTGGTACCAAAATAACAAAATCAATAAATATACACTTTTTTGATACCAAAATAACAAAAACAATAAATATACACTTTAAAGAAAACGTTCACGGCTTCTCACACTTTTTATTTTATACCAATTTCTCTCGTTGAAACAACGCTATTTGTTTATATATACATATTGTTTAATTACTTAGTTTTTGGTCATAATAAATTTAAACCAATACACATTTGTATTAAGACGTATTTAACACAATTTTATTGTAGAACATTTGAATTTCCTTCATTTGTAAACGAGTTATTACGTGACCTAGGTTTCCACCATCTGGTGTCTTCAGGTGATTTTCAATAACTATTATTATTATTATTGTTGTTATTGCAAATCGCCTGAAGTGTGATAAAGCAACGAATGAATGTTAAAATGTAGAAGATAAAACTTGTGTTTGTATAACTGTACATGCCAATGCGTTCGTTTTAAAAAATAAATTAAAATCGTTCCATTATTTATTTCTCTCAATGCATACATTCATAACTGTTTTTTCTTATTTTATTTAAAAACAAAGAACGCGTTAATACATACAGTTAAAACTCTTATATATATATCCAGTGAATCAATTCATTTTCTAGCCGACATTATTTCCTACTAATACGACCGTTGTCAGAATACACATGTTGAGTTATATATATATCCTTCATTTGTAAACGAGTTATTACGTGACCTAGGTTTCCACCATCTGGTGTCTTCAGGCGATTTGCAATAACTCTTTATAGTTTTTTTTCTAATTTTTTAAAAATTCTTACATAACAGTTTGCCGTTTTTTTAAGGACGCTCACGTAACGGTGATGCTTTTAAACGCTGACCAAACGGGGAACTTTGAACGCGCAAATTTTGAGAAATGGTTATATGAATCTAATAGGTATTTAATGATATGGCTACACTTAGTTCTTATTTCTGTTCTTTCATTCAATAATTCATTTTCGTTTGGGAATAGCATGATATTAGATATATATATATATATATATATATACACTTCAGATATATATATAAATATACTTCATATATATATATATATACTTCAGATATATATATATATAATTCACGTATATATATATATATATATATATACTATAAACTTCGCACACACACACACACACGTATATATATATATATATATATATATATATATATATATATAAATATACATATATTAGCTGCTTGATAATTTGAATCTGATATCAAAAGAATTAAGTTCAAATATGCATTAATATTTATTTAGATATACATTTACTCTATAATATTCCCATTTGCCGTTTTATAGACCGGAGAAATACACACACACACACACACACATACATATATCTATATATATATATATATATATATATATATATATATATATATGGTGTACCGTGGCAGCAGATAATTTTCTAAACATATACTGTTAAATAAAGTATCTCTGGTACTAATAATAAACCCACTACATATATTGGTTTTACGACAACCACGTTCTCCCGTAGACTTACATGTCATCTTTCGGATCAGAGTACAATTAAACAACATTTCTCAGAAAAAATATAACCATGCAGGTAATATCAGACAGATTTTAGTCAACAATAGAAAAATCCCCACTCATACACACAGTAATAAGAACCTTCAGATATTGGAGGCCATCTATATTAAATCCATAAAACCTTCTCTTAATAAAATCACGTTTAAATCTGATCGTAACACATTACATTGCATTTAAATATATGGTTCTGTTAACATGTCAATCTCTCACGCGGTTTGACGTCATAGA